>PVLC010000439.1:63645-138736 GCA_004027655.1 Graphiurus murinus | reverse complement strand
CCAGGGCCCTGTGTACCTCACTAACGACAGCTGGCAACACCATCCTGAGCATCCTGCAGCATGAGGCAGAAGGAAAAGTGTGCTCCTATGATCACATAGTTCTCCATTTCCGGGCTCCACATCTATGGCTTCAATCAACCCTGGGTCAAAGTATTTTTAAAAACTTTCATCTGTTCTGAACATTCACAGGCTATTTTCTTGTTATTAGTCCCTAAACAATCTGGTATAACTGCTGACATATTCTTTACATGATATCAGGTATTATAAGCAGTCTAGAGATGATTTAAAGTATATGGAAGCATGTGCAGAGGTTATATACAAATATGACACCATTTTATATAAGGGACATGGATATCTGTGGATTTTCTTATCTGGGGATCCTGGAACCTGTTCCCTGTAGACATGGATAGATGAGGACACATTTTTAATGCAGCTTTTCAATAGTTAGCCCTTTTTCCAGAACATTAAAGTAGGTAAAGAAATATTGAAAGTTGAAAGGAATATGAAAGATTATGGCATTATTTTTAAATGAAATGCCCTATATGCACCCAAATCAAAACTTCTTATAACTTTACCTTCTTGGCTTTAATGGAAGCAAATCACCAATAATATTTCCAAAATTGACTTCATTCCTCCTTCACTTTGTTTTCTACTGAGATTGTGAATTAAACTAAATGAGATAAAGTAGCTTTGAAATTATGTTGGATAGATGTAAAGCATTAGCAAAATATATGAATATTCCCCATGAATTTGAAAATGAATGAAAAGGTAAAGAAATTGGAAATGTATGAATCACCAGATAAGGTATCAATTATTGTAGGAAAAGTGGATATCAAATAGAAATTTAGGAGGTTACAAGTGTTCTAATTTAACATTTGAAATGGGGAAATGCAAAATTAAACAAACTTGTGTTCAGAATTTGAATTTTTAACCAAAAATATTATTCTGGATGAATAGATCTGATTTTCAAAGAGCAACCAGGGATTAAGTTCTGAAACATCCTGATGATTTGCATTCTGAACAGATTTCATCTAAAATAGTTGATTTTAAACAGTGTGCAAGGTCAATAATTTGTAATATGAAGTCAGTGGCATGTTTCCTTCTTAAAGTTATATGTGAACTTTGCTTAGAGAAATTTTATCCTAATTTGGAAGTGCCCTTGAGAAATTTTTTTGACATTATGAATCATAGCAGTATATATAGAAGAGGTTTCAGTAAATTGAAGTTAATTAAACATTTTAAGACTGTTACTGGATCCAGAGAAATCACCAAATGTGGTAAGAAAATAAGGATATTTAGAATAAACTATCAATGAATCTGCTTTTGCCAAAGTCAGCAAGTAAAATTATAATGCATTTTGGTTCTTGCATATAGAAAACATTTGAACTTGAAATAATGCTGTGGGTTTTAATATACCTACTTTTAAAATTTTCCCATATTTTTCAATGAATTATTATTATGGAAAAAATCAATGATTAAAAGATTTAGTCATCAGATGAATGGAAAAAGAAAATGTGTATGTACATAATAGAGTTTTACTTAATCATCAAGAAAAGTCGAATAATAGCACTTGAAGGAAAACAGATGGAACTGGAGAACATCATGCTAACTAAAATAAGCCAGACTAGGAATTAAGGGCTGTATGTTTTCTTTCAAATGTGGAAGCTAGAGAGAGAAAAATAATGGACCTCAGGAAAATCAAGAGAGAGACCAGTGGAGTAGTGGAATTGGGTCAGGGTCAGAAGGGGAGGGAAGTGCAAGGTTCAGGGAAGGAAACAGAGCAAATACTGTATAGGCAATTTGCCCATATTTGAGGGAGGTCACAGTCAATACAACATAAGATTTCTGCTTGACTTCATAATTATGCTTTCTGAATAAGGGTGACTTTACAGGGAGGAGTAGACTCCAGTTGGGTGATGATGATGGAGGGAGTTTAGGAAAGGCAGGAGGGGGGATAGAGATGTAAAAAGGAAACAACTGAAGCAATGTTATGTTCATATATTTAAGTATCAACACTAATCTCAAAGACATGTGTAGGGAAGGGGAAGGAGAAGGGTGGGATCCAGAGGGAAATGTTCCAAGAGTTGTGTGCATGTATATTCCAATCACTCTATAACTACAATGCACCAGTAAAAGTATATATAATAAAGAAACATAATCGTATTCCAAGTTTCTAGAAACTTGTATTGGATAATACTTTTCCTCCTCAC
Source organism: Graphiurus murinus (assembly GCA_004027655.1). Classification (NCBI taxonomy): domain Eukaryota; kingdom Metazoa; phylum Chordata; class Mammalia; order Rodentia; family Gliridae; genus Graphiurus; species Graphiurus murinus. The sequence continues at coordinate 136,526 of PVLC010000439.1, read as the reverse complement.
CACTGATCTGTCAGTTCTTTTCTGAAGAGGGAAAGATGGTCTCTCAGGAATAACAACACAAATTTGAAACATTCTAACTGCATAAATAAGGACAACAATGTAAGGAATCCTTATTCGGGAGATATCTAAAAAACAGCTCCTGTCAAAAATAAAAATTTATGTTTAACATGGACTGTTTCAAAAAATGCTTTTTGGTGATTTTTCTTTTCTTGAGTATGACACTTAAAAAGTAGCACAATATACTAGGTATGACTCAATCACATTGGAAATGTTTAAAGCATGAGGTATGGGGCTTAGCTCTGTTTCCTCATTAGACAGAAGCAGCCTTTGAACTCAATCTAGGCTGTAAAACTCTTTAAAAAACGATTCAGTCCACTGTCAACCTAGTGGACCTTGTTGTTATTGTTATAATTTCAATGAGAGTCTGACCTCATTTCTCATTGTCTGGTAGGAAATGTGGGAAATTGACCAAGAAGAATTCATGCTGTTACCCTAGATTCTTTATAAAAATGATTTCTCTTTTTACAAACACTGCTTTCTTTTTTCTTCTAAAGGAGAAATGCAGAAAAATTACAACTAATAAATGATTCTGGTCCAGGGTGTTTTACACTCCTTATATTGTATAGCTATTGCTCATTTTTTTTTCTCTTTTAGTTGATGTTTGTATGGTTTCTAGTAGTTTGTAAAAAGATCTTCATTTATATTTCATTTGATTGATCTTCATAGAAAGCCTGTAAGACAGACAAAGGACATAGAGAAATATTTGACAAATAATCAGAGGTATTAACTGATATGCCCACAATTATATACATAATGAGCTACTCTGATTGAATACATGTGGCCCTCTCAGTTCATAGGTCCATGTCCCACCCTTTCTGAATGTGGTTATATTTGTAGTAAGGAAGTAACTAAGGCTAATGAGGTCATGGGGTGGGGCTCTTATCTGATAGCATTAGTGCCCATATAAGGAGAGACTGTAGAGAACTCTTATCCTCTTCACACCAGGTGTGGATATTGCAAGAAGATGGTCATCTGAAAACCAGGAAATTTCTCACCATAAACTGCCATATTAGCACCTTGACCTTGGACTTTCCAGCCTTCCTAACTTTTAAAAGTAAATGTCATACTCTAGTTTCTCTTTAGAGTATATAAATACTTTTTTCTTTTTAAAAGCAAATGTCTCTTTTGTGAGTCATGCCATGATAGAACAGACTAATGCAGATTTTGGTACTGAGATGTCGGGGAATGCTTAACCTTAAGATGTGGACATGGATTTGAAATGGATAGTTGGAAGAGGTTGGGAAAGTTTTGAGATGCATGCTGGAAAAAGTCTAGGCTACTGTGAAGGAACTGGTGGTGGAAATATGGATGTCGAAGGTAATTCTGGTGAGAGCTGAGTGAGAAAAGAGGAGAGACAGGGAAAAAGCTTTTGTCATCTTAGAGAACACATACATTATTACAAACAGAATGTTGGTAGAAATACCATCTGAAAAGGAAATGTAGAATTGGATCCAACAACAGAGAACATGGCTCAACTATGTTCTAGTGTTTTATCAAAGGTAGAACTTTGCGAGGATGAACTTGAATATTTAGCTGAAGAGATCTCTGAAGTGTTGAAGGAGTGGCTTGGTTTCTCCTTAACACTAACAGTAAAAATGCAAGAGGAGAGAGATAAATTGAAGAAATTGTTAAGCCAAAAGAAAAAAGGCTTGGAAAATTCTCAGCCTATACATATTGGAAAAAAAAAAAAAGGAGAAACATTTTTCTTCAGTGAATACAAATGATGCAGCTGGATAATTATTTGATAAGGAGATTAGTAAGGGTGTAATCAGCCATCTTGGCCAAAGCCAGGGATAGAGATGGGACTAGACCAACAGAGACACTGTCAATTTGAAATGAAGGGAACGGAGAATGAAAATAAAAATAGGCTGTCAGACTTGTGTGATTCTACAGGAGGGGACCACAGGGCTGGAAAAATGCTGTATTCCTCAAGAAAAGGAAAAGATGACCCCAATGTCTATTTCTAAATGATCAAGGTTGACCCCTTGCTTTCAAGGGGTAGGGCTACAGCTTCCATCTGAACAGATCAGGCTGCCCTGGGGGTGAGGCTGCTGTTCAACTGGGCCTGGAAGGATGAACACTGAACCCAAGAGGTTTATTCTTGAGACTTAAGGTCTCATAAAATTTGTCTTGAGAGATTCAGGACTCAGGATCCCCTGGGTGTGGGACCCAGGAACCCCTTTCTTCTTTCCAAATTCTCCCTTTTGGGATGGGAACTCCTGCCTCAGCCTCTCTCACCACTGTATTTTGGAAGCACATAATTTGTTCTGGGAGAAGAATTTTACACTAAATTTTGTTTCACTCATACCTGACATAGATGATATTTAGATGAAATCCTGGGCTTTAGGCTTCAGAGTTTATCGGAAATGACTAAGACTCTGAGTCTGTTGGAATAGAATAAAAGGATTTCACATGTGAGGCGACGTTCATTTTGTGAGGCCAGGAAGGGATAGAATTTTGTGCATTGAACATGCCCCTCCCCAATTCACTTGTAGAAGCCCCAACCTCCAATGTGACTGTGTTTGGAGATTGGGCCTTTGCTGGAGGCCCACCATAGGTGGGGATTGAGCACAAGGTCATGAGAATACGTTCACACCACCTGCGGTGTGGAAACGTATCTGTTTCATTCACGTTAGCCATTGTTTCTTATACTCTTTTTTACAATGAGGCAGGAATTTTTACAGACTTGTTTTTCTTAAAGTTGAGTGGGCACCTCTTTAACTAGAAGAGTCATTTCCCATAGTATTTGATGGGATTAAGAAAACAGCAAAGGTTACAGAATACAATACATATATAAAATTTTTTTTTAGTACAAAAACAGTGTTAAAGGTTAACAATGGAGAGGGAAACTCTATTCATTAGGTTAAATCTACACTATTTGCTCAGCTCCTGTCAGGCAGCTAGAGAGTAGTTAATATGTGGTGAAGACAAGGGGGAGGTGTTTCAAAGGGAGAGAAACTATCTGTCTTAAAACTTTCTTACTCACAGATAAAAAATAGTAGACCTAAGTTCCTTTGATTTGTATCTAAGCTTGCAAAGTTCAATTCCTGATGTTTGTAGAGGGTTAATGAATATCTCTGATTCGAGCTGAGGCATTGTTCTTTTCACAATCCATTTAGCCATCCTGTGTCTCTAAGAGATTTTTCTTTATAATTAATGTGAAAGCAAAACCCAAAGTACCCCAAATTTCCAGAATATAATAATGCAAAGTTGGAAATGCCACACATTTCTTCTTTTGGAATCAATTGCCTTGCAAGATTCCAGTGGGGCCAAGTCCTTGCTCAAGGCCCAGCTATTAGGATGATGTAATTGAGGTTAAGTAGGGTCATAAAGGCAGGGTCATGATTTGAAGGCTTTTGCATCCTTATAGGAAGACACCAGTGTTCTCTCCCTTCTGTGTGGGGGCTGGCATCCATAAGCCAGGCAGAAATTCCTTACCAGGCACCAACTCCCAGGCACCTTGGTCTTTGGTCTACAGCCTCTATAATTGTGAGAGAGACTGCCATGAGTTGCTTGGTGATATTCTGAGAAACGTGTTGTTAGGTAATCTTGCTGTTATGTGACCATCACCAAGTATACTTACACAAACTAAAATGGCTACGGTGTCAACTAGGCAACATAACTCTACGAGACCATAATTGTATATATGGCCCATCTTTGGCTGAAATGTCATTATTTGGTGCATGATTATACATCTTTATGCCTTCAATCTATGGCATTTTGTTATGGCAGCTTGAACAGACCATGCTAACAGAGCTAATATGCTGACTCCTGATTCAAACTATATCACAGTACACTATTTTGCTTTTTAGTTCGTTTCTATGAAAACAGAAACATATGACCTCTGCAATTGATCTGAACTTTGGTAGACTTAAGATCTACACATCTCTACCCTAGTCACTCCTGGTTATTAACTAGATATTTACGCAGTTCGATGATTCTAGAAGGAGCATGAGGTATAATGGTCAAGTGTATTGACTCAAGTTAGGTTAGAGTTTGAGTGATGATTTCACACCTGCTTGGTGACTTTTCTTAACTTCTTTACAATACATTTGTATAATTAATAATAACAATGATGATGAATAAGTCCCAGATATCTAATGTACAGTGACTATAGTTACTAATAAATTTGCTAAGACATTGGATCTTATGTGCTCTCAGCACACACACACACACACACACACACGGTAATCATGGAAGGTGATGGACGTATTAAATAACTTGGCTGTGTCAATCATTTCATAATATAAATGTGCATCAAATCAATACATTATACACCTTACATATCTATTATTATTATAAAAATACAAAATATCAAATTTCTCATAGGAGTAGTAAATTATCTTAGTCTATTTAGGTATCTATAACAAAATCCCATAGACATAGCAGACTAGAAACCAAGAAAATTTATTTCTCAGAATATTGGAGGCTGAAAGTCAAAGGTGGAGACACCAACACATTTGTTTGGTTTTCTGGTGAGAGCCCACATAGTTGTTTGAACCTGGCATCTTCTTACTGTGTCCACACATGATTTAAGGTGTAAGGAAGCTCTCTGGGTCTTTTACAGGGGCACTGATGCTAATCATGTATTCACCTCCCAAATAATACCATCATAGTGGTGATTAGGTTTCAACACATGAATTTAGGGATGACACAAACATCTAGATCACAGCACTAAAGCATGGGGTTATTGAGAACATTTAACACTTGATAGTGAGTGATGCATTGTAAGTAAACAGTAAACATCACTTATAACAAGGACTACAACAACGCCCATGCGCACTTCCTATGTATACGTCCACAACATACCTGATCTACCTAGACAGCGACAGAGAGAAGAACAATGTGAAGCAGCTCAAATAAAGTTTTGGCTGTGCCTTTTTCTTTTGGATATGATAATTACTTTTGGTTAGGGATAACTTGGACAATTTGAATCTGATAATTTTTTTTTTTAGCTCTAGGAATTGAACTCCTCAGAAGCATTCTATCTCAAGTTGTAATTTATTGCAGCATCCTACCTGTACAGATGGTCCTTAGGCACAGCACACTCCTAGTCGTGAGATTCAGTACAGGTGACAATAAACTTCCTCCCAGTCCAGGGTCTCACCTCCCCTCAGATACATTCATATGATAAAAGATACCACCACGAGGTAATTTGTTAAATTGTTTTCCTTCTGGGAAACTGGTTTCCCTTTGGAGTTCTTCAGAAGATAATGACAAATCTGTAGAAATGCTACAAAAGGCGAGAGTTTCTGCTGCTAACAGACTTCATGAGCACCAGGTTTTGCTTCACGGAAGCCTTTCTCATCTCACATGAGAGTCCAAGGGTGTCCGCACCTTTGCCCCTATTGAGGCTGATCTTGGATGACATAAAAAATCTCAAGTGCCAAGTGCTCTAAATGTATAGAGGGAAGGAGGGATGAAGGCAAGGAGTTGGAGCTTGCTCAATTAAAGGATCCACTGCAGACTCATCTTTGATCATCTGGTTAAGATGCTCATAAGTGGATTTACTGTTTGAAAAGGAAAAGTAAAAGGATCAAAATTAATGTTTGTTATATGTATTTTATAAAATCCCATTTAATCTCAACCTAAAGGGGAGACAAGAGGCACTGGCTTGAAGTTATGCAGATAGGAGGTGCTATACAGAGCTGTGATTGGAACCCAAGTTTGCTGGGTGCTAATACCTGTTTTTTTCCCCCTCTTTAATGTATGTCATTTAGTGGGCAGTGGCTTCTGGAGAAGTTACTTATGAATGGAAGGCTAAGGTATGTTTCTGGTGACCTTGCACCTCTCTCGTGTTGTGTCTTACATCACATATTCAGCTAGAAGGGGGCTTTGTCCTCCTTTATCAGGGTGGACATAGGACACTTTGATTTCGTGAGTGGTCTTTTTCTTTTTCCTTTCATAATGTACAAAAGCTCCGGGCTTTCTACTTTTCTTCTTCCCTTGCTTCTCCAGTGACTGGGGGAGTGCCTAGTGTGCTGAAGACGGTAGGTGCAATCAGAGTCACAATTAGACAGTGATTCACATTATGTAAAAGATTCATCATGCCAATTCATGCAGAGTGACATGCATCCCGCTTGGCAGTGATTGCTGGATCCTTGAGGCTCAGTGGTTTGGTTGCAATCACTTTTAGGCAAATGGCCTTCCAAGGTGTCATTACTGGCAATCTGACTCTGTGTGTGTGTGTGTGTGTGTATGTGTGTGTGTGTGTGTGTGTGTGTGTGTGTGTGTGTGTGTGTGGTGTTGTTGTTACAGAATTTAAATCCCTCAGTGTGCCATGGGGGAAGATTTGGTTCCTTCACTTGGGGTCAACAGGATCCTTGGCTTATGTGATGGAAACAATTTCAGCAGATGCTAATCTAAGACATAGAGGTTTATTTAGAAAAGTAGAAAATACAAATTCAAAGGAGAGTATAAGGAGGGGAGAGAGAGAGGAGAGAGAGAGAGAGAGAGAGAGAGAGAGAGAGAGAGAGAGAGAGAGAGAGAGAGCGATTTGGGGAGGGGGATTTAGGACTCTTCTTTTATAGGGAGCTTTTATGAAGGGTGGGCAGGAGAAGGTTTGTGAGGATGACCTCAGTCCAGTAGTCTTGAGGCAATTGCTGGTGTTCTGGTGGTCTGGTCATCCTTAGGGTCCTGAGGCTGATGGAGGTCTTCATTATTTTATCAAAAGGTAAGCTGGAGAATTCCCTAAATTACAGATTTCTCAAGATATCATATCTGTCTTGTTAACAATGCCCAGGGCAATTATAGTTTCTTTCAGTTAACTCTAGGATCTACAGATTTCCCAGGAATTCGGGAGAGACAGGCTTGGGGAAGAGGAATGGTTTGGGGCATAAAGGTTGAGGCACTTCAGCTCCACGTTCTTCTATTAAAGTTATATTTTACTTTACTTCCGTTCTACCTATTTATTTCTTTTGTCCCAGTCAAGTGCACTGGTATCAGTGTAGAATTACCCATCCACCTGCAACCTTGATTTGACTTGACAGTTTTACTCAATTTTAATCCACATCTATGGGACATTTCTAGAAGTGTGCCTGGTCCTAATGGTCAGCTCATTCCCATATGCAGAAGATGGAAGCTTCTCTGCTTTCTTCACCTCATTTCTCCTCTCCACCACTGTCAACAGGCACAGGCCGCCCTGACATCCCTCCCACTGGGCTGAGTTGGGAGGCTGATGAGGCATGCCTTGTCTCAGAGGCAGAAAGCCCTAGCCCTGGTGCCACACAAATGGCTTTACAACTTGCTGTTAAAAATATACAGGACAAATGATCATTTATAGATTCTAGCAGTAGAGTTAGATTCTCATCTCAGACATCAAATATGTATAACTACATTTTCTGTAGCTTTGGCAATTTCACTTCAAGCCTTTTAGGAACTTTTTCCTTCCTTCCTTCCTTCCTTCCTTCCTTCCTTCCTTCCTTCCTTCCTTCCTTCCTTTCTTCCTTCCTTCTTTCCTTCCTTCCTTCCTTCCTTCCTTCCTTCCTTCCTTCCTTTCCTTCCTTTCTTCTTTCCTTCCTCCCTTACTTCCTCCATCCCTTCCTTCCTCCTTCCCTTCCTTGCTTCCTCTCTTCCTCCTTCCCTGTTCCCCTCATTATCTTCTCCTTCCTTCCTTCCTTCCTTCCTTCCTTCCTTCCTTCCTTCCTTCCTTCCTTCCTTTCTCCCTCTCTCCCTCCTTCCCTCCTTCTCTCCCTCTCTCCCTCCTTCTCTCCCTCCCTCCCTCCTTCTCTCCCTCCCTTCCTTGCTTCCTCCCTCCCTGTTCCTCTCATTTTCTTTCTCCTTCCCTTTTTCCTTTTTTCCTTCCTTCCTTCCTTCCTTGCCTCCCTCCCTTCCTGCCTCTCTCCCTTCTTTCTTCTCTCCCCCTCCTCTCTCTCTCTTCTCTTTCTCTCTTTCAATCAAATTATAGCCAGGAATGGTGCATGCCTGTAATCCCAGTGCTTGGAGGGCTGAGACAGGAGGATCACATATTTGAGGCCAGTCTCAGCAATTTAGTGATACCTTCAGCAACTTATTGAGACTCTTTCAAAATAAAAACTAAAAAGGGTTGTGGGTGAAGCTCAGAGGTAGAATTTCCTGGGTTCAACCCCTGATACCTTGCCCCCCCCCAAAAAAAAAAGAAAAGAAAAAAATTAAATTATAGCCTAATATACTTAAAATTTCAGAGATAAGAGTTCTGTTTTGCAACTTCAGAGAAAACAAAAAACTCAATTGCTTAAGAGTATGGGAAGGGGAATTATTTTCATCAGATAAAAAAAAATTCCTACTTACTCTATAGGCAAAGTAGCAATCCCAGGAGGGGTTGTGTTGAGCTTTGTAGATTAAAAGGAGTATTTAAGGTAGAAAATGAATTAAGAGAAAGCAGCATGAATGAATACTGAATATTTCTAGTAAATTTTCCTTTTGAATCCTATGTAATTTGGGTAAAGAAGACAAATAATATAAATTTTTACATTCCTGAACTTTGATATACATAGTCCTTCAAAGGTATTGAAATACATATTCTCAAAGTGAACAATGTTTAGAAATTTATTGGTATATGAATTATTGGATAAGAAGAATCAATTGGGTGAAAACAGAAGGATCCTATCTTCTCTGCTTTTAAGTTTAATTTAGTGAGCTATATTTAGTTAAAATAAATTGGAGTCTAAGCAATGAAAACTGAGATTTGTCATCTACCTAATTTTTCTCTATATTTCCCCCCAAGATTTTTCAAATGGCATCATATTTTTATGTGTCTGTTTGGGAAGGGTGACTCTTCTAAAAATTTCTGTGTTTTTAAATAAGATCCCTTGGCTTGGATCCCAAAGGCATAGGATTGCTCTAGACAGCAGCAGAAGGCTCATTCCAAAAAGATGAAAGGGAGCTTTGCTTTGTCTCTGGGAAGTCATGAACCCCAAGTGCTGAGTTAACTCAAGGGAATAACTTAGCTTTCTTCTAGAATATGAATCTTACTAATTGTGGGCATGGAAATGAAGCTTGAGCTCTGAACCGTCCTGTGGAAGAGGAAGGAGAAGTTGGACAATTTCATACACTGAGACTGAAGCCCAAACTGGAAGTCCACTTGAGGAAAACTGAAGAGTGCCTTGCTGATGCTTGTAAACTCAGGAACATCAAATGAAATCTTATGGAACCTGTAACCAACCAAGTGTTTTGTTTTGTTTTCATGTGTGTGTGTGCGTGTGTGGCTTTGGGGCTTGAACCCCGGGGCCATTCTACATCTGAACTACACCTCCAGCCCCATTGTATTTTTTATTTTGAAACAGGGTCTCACTAAATTGCTGAGGCTAGCCCAGAACCTATTATCCTCCTGTCTCAGCCTCCCACACACTGAAATTACAAATGCATGCCACCACACCTGATTTCTTTACTTAGAGTAAGTATTACATATTTGATAGGCTTAATATTGGAATATACATATTCATGTGTGCATGTATGTCCCTATTGCTCTGAATTGCATAATGAATGGTGTGAGGTTACAATGCACCAATAATTTATCTATCTATCTATCTATCTATCTATCTATCTATCTATCTATCATCTATCTAATCTTTTGTTTATTAATTTAACAAATTGGACAACTAACTATCAACTTTACCATTTGGTAATCATTGAGTTAGATGCCTGGGTATACTGATGACAAATTAGACATGGTCCTTGCTTTCATGGGACTTAGATTCTAATAGGCGAAGACATGAGTTTAGCAAAGAAATTAAATAATGCATATGTAGAGTTGTATAGATCATATTATAAAAGAAATGCCCAGGCAGCTCATGAGAAGGGAAACATCTCAACTGGAAAGCAAGGAAAGTTTGCTATTTGGATACCATATATTAACTATTTTTTTTTTTTTTAATTTGAAACAAGTCTTGCTAAGTTATGATGTTGGCCTTGAACTTGCGACTCTCCTGTCTCAGGGAGACTTTGGTTGATTTTTGGATAAGCCTGGTTATATTTATAACCTATTAAAATGAAATAGTTTATTTACACTGATGTTGTGCACATAAGTTACAGAATTCTGCAGCTGCAGTGACTTTAAAAGTCATCTGACCAAATTTTCCACTTATGGATGAGGAAGCTGAAATGCATTGAAGTGACTCACTCCCAATAAGCCAGGGAAAAGCTGAGATTTCATTTAGGTGCTTAGCAAAGCTGCCTCTGTCCTTCCTTAGAAGGCAGGTCTGTCCCTCATGAATCATCCCCCCCCCCCCAACCCCTTTGATCCACCTCAGCCTCCAATACTACTTGCACGAGTGAGTCTTTTGGTAGATCACTGGACCACTCTAGGCATCTGTAAAAATGAGAAATTTCTAGCTCAGACTTTTTATGTGGTCTACAGTTTTCCCTTTTATGATGCCTTGAAGTCAAATGGGTACTATAGTTCAAGTTCTCCCCCGAATCCCAGGAGTCATTTATACACAACAAAACATTCGGCTCAGTGGACTTTGATGGATGCAAATTCATTCTCAATGAGCCTGACGTTCATTGGCATGTAAACATATGCTCTTGGTGTTGGTTCTCAGGGCCATGTGCCAAATCTCTCGGGTCGATCCCCACTGGACAGCACCAGGCTGCTGAGCCCCGAGTCCCACATCGCTTCTGGCTATGGCTCCAGATGTTGTTTTTCTTGCAAGGTGAGGTTTACATTTTAGCTAAAGGGTCATTTTCCTTTGCAAAGGAACACAGGCTGATGTGTGCAAAGAGCTTGAGTTTCTATGCTGGTCTTCCAAAGGGAGTCTCTTGGATTGTCCACGGTTCGGTCATTTGCATTGACTTGAGGGCAGTGCTTTCTGTCCTGTGGCTCAGAGATTCCATGGGCTGAATCACACATTTGATTCTAGTTCTGCTTGATACTTCCCTGCAAGCAGGTTACTGATGCATGTGGTGCCTTTAGAGATATCTGCGAAGAGAGTAGTGCAGCGAACAGAATCTGCTACCCTCAAATAATGTGAGCTCAGAGTGACTGCGAAGAAGCAGATTCAAGAAAAGCTTTCTGCTCTTGTTCTATCTAAAAACAGAACATGGGTTTATGAAGGCGGAGGTGCCTTCCCTCCCCTCTCCACCTTGTAGGAGATCCATGAAGACAACTTTAGATTTTGAGCCAGCCCAGAGGAGTTGACATAACAAATGCATACTGTAAATGTAATTATTTCTATATATTAGGATTTACAGAAATGAGAAACTGATTAGGAGAAAGATCTGCTTCCTATAATTTGCTGTCTCAATGTCCCTTTTCCTTATCTTGTTATTTCTGTAAACATATACTGTTCTTTGTTGAAGACGATGCATAAAATCCCTAATTCTAAGTTACCCTTTGGAGAATTACTCATCCCTGAACATTACACACACACACACACACACACACACACACACACACACACACAAAGTTTATTACTATATATTAAATTATATTAAAAATTACTATATATATAGTAATAAACTTTTTAAAAATTTCTATTTTTTTCCCTCCAGTTTATTTGTCTTTTATTAGAAAGATCACTGCCAATGAGCTCGAGATTGATGGAATGAACATGGCCACTCCAAGAGTTTTATTTTAGCAATAGAGCACTATTTTGTGGATGTCTGTTGAAAACACATACACATACACATATACATACATGCACATAGAGAAGAATAATAAGAAAGAAATATGGAGAGCCCTAATAAGATTTTAGACCATAGCTGTGTTCTCCTTACATACAGAGACATAAATACATTGGAAAGTTGTCTTTAAACATTTGACTCTTTTTATAATGCACATTCTCATTTTTTTGAAATATTTTTGTTACTGAAATGTCATTTCTATTTTATTTCCTCTCTACTTCCTTAGAAATCTAAGAGGTTATTTGCTGGTTAACAATGTATTAAAATGCATGCATGATGTCTGTCTATGTCAGTAAACAGAAAGGTGGTAATATAGAGGCATCTGGGACAGAAACAAAGAGAGAAAAGTAAATAAAAAACACTTGAGCCCAGAGTGATGGAGTATACCTGTCACCCCAGTACTTGGGAGGCTGAGACAGGAGGATCATGAATTCGCAGCAACTTAGCAAGACTCTTTGCAACTTAGTGGGAACTCTATTTCAAAATAAAACATAAAATAAAATAAGGCCGGGCATGTAGCTTGGAGGTAGAATGCCCCTGGGTTCAATCCCCAGTACCCAAAACAAACTAACAAAAACACGAGAAAATCTCATATTTGTGGAATTCCTACCTACTTCTCCTATATTGACATTTAGCCTTCGGTTCCCTCCCTTCCTCTTCCTCTTCATTTCTCACACTACATGGTCTACTTTGAAGATGCAATCTATCTTCATTCACCAAATTCAAACTTCTAGCTTTGGTTGTGGAACTGTGGAAACAGTATGGTGACCATTGGATCAGTATTCATTTTCCCCATCAAATTACCAGTATGGGAATGGAGGGGCCATGCCCATTTTAGCTAACCATGATATTTTTGGTGTCTTTGTCCACTCCTAGTGATCCAATGGTCACCATACTGAGTTTATAATCACAAATTGAGGAAAGTCCACCAAAGAAAGAAAAAAAGATGGGTTCTATAACTTCAGAGTACAGAAGAATCTGGTAGGTCTTGGGAGGAGGGGTAAAATAAAAGATGCATGCTGGAAGGGATAATCCAGTGGAAGACCAAATGAAAAGCGATAGTTGATTTTTGGCGGGAGTAGAGTGCACATGTGCAGTGGTCCAGACAGAGACGGGAGGCCATGGGGAACGCTTGTTGCAGGAGAAAGCTTAGGTTTAAAAGCTAAGCAAGGAGGAAGCCGAGTGAGAGGAACATGAAGAAGGTGAGTGGAGCCCAGGAGGTTGTGTTAGAGACTTTATTCTGTATCCTCATAGCAGTATGATATTGTCAAAAGCTCTGAAGAGGGTTGGGAAGTGAACAAGACATGATTTTTTTTTAAATGGATCATATTGCCTTGGAAAACTAGTGCCAAGAAGAGCCTGCTTCTGACCCTGGCAGCTAACAGATGGCCTGTTTCAAAGCTGACCTTTCTCCTAATCACTTTCTCCTTTCTAGAAATCTTAATTTTAAAATACCTCAGATTCTCTTTCTTCTTCTTCTTCTTCTTCTTCTTCTTCTTCTTCTTCTTCTTCTTCTTCTTCTTCTCCTCCTCCTCCTCCTCCTCCTCCTCCTCCTCCTCCTCCTCCTCCTTCATATTTATACTGTATTGCTTTTCATTCAGGTTGGTTGGTTTGTTTTCCAGTGCTGAGGATAGAACCCAGGGTCTCACATATGCTAAGCAAATGCTCTACCAACGAGTTACATGTCCAGCCCTAAGTCCAAGTTCTTACTACCCTACTTCAGCCAGCCTAATTTCCTGCAATCCTTTGCGGGAACTACCCTCTCAATATGCAGGACTGATCTTAGAATCAAAGACCTAAAAATTGAACGAAGCCTTAGAAGTTATCTAGATCAATCCGCTCAAGCACACATAAACCTCTTTTGATAACTTTATTATAGAGCTCAAAAAACTTGCACTGTCTACAGAAGAGTCTAAATTGCTTTTTATGATATTCAAATCTCTCCTACATGTGACCCCAACTGTACTTTTCTTTTTTATACTCTTTGTAGTACATTGTAATGATATACCGTAGTGAAGTTCAATGTGATACAAACATACAGGCACAGAGCACTTGGTTTGATCCTACCTTCTCCCTCCATACATATTAGTGAGATTGGTAGCGATACCTTCATATATGGGCATAACATGCTTGAACGATTTCCTTCATAAAGCCTACCCACCTCTCTCCTGCCTACTCACCCCCACTCTCTGGTCCCCTCTCACTATTCTACTATCTTCTTTCCATAGTTACCCAAAGTCTTGTTTGTTTTTTTCCTATTTTCTCTCTAGCTTCCCCAGGGGAAAGAAAAACATGACCCTTGACTTTCTGAGACTGGCTGATCTCACTGAGCATAATATTCTCTAGTTCCATCCATTTCCTGCAACTCACATATCCCCTTACTTTTCTTCTACCCTTTCTCACTCAAACACTTCACTCACAAAAAATTACACCCCCCAACACGTGCGCGCGCACATACACACACACACACATATATATATTTTTGCCACACACTCTCATGGTTTTCTGAGACAGTGTCTCTTGTCACCTTGCTCCCTCGGCTGCAAACTGCATTTCCCAAGAGCTGCCTATCTCATTTGCATATATTCTTCAAAGGACATCTCAAATATTGCCCATTCCACCAAATTGTTCCAGATTTCGTCACCTCATCTTCCATTCCACTACAACATGGCAATGGCCTTCTCTTATCACAGAAATGGGGCACATCTTTATTTATGTTCCCATGAGGTGAGCAGGAATGAGCTCACTTTAGGGAGAAAAGCCAGAAGGTAAAACACAGATAGTAGCATCCTGAGGGGGAGTGGAGACTGGTCATCTTCTCCAAGACCCAATGAGCTGATTGCCCGTTAGGTACAGAGATGTGATTTCCCCCTCTCCAGTGCTCTACCGGGATTTATTCATATATCCAATCTTCTATGCTCAATACTTGAGAGTCGATTTGGGGAGGGTTCTAGAAAACTAGGCTGGATTCTATACTTAGGTTAGTGGAAACTGAGAAGAAGGAAAAGGCTCAAGAAATCAGCAAGAAGATAAATAATGAAAGCAGGAACTTGAAGAAAGTCTACCCTCCAAACAAAATCCAACTTCCAAAAGACTCTGGGAGGAATGCTGAGTTTTCCACACATGGAATGGGAGTTTCCGGTGAATTTTCTTCAAATCTCAAAGCACAGATGACTCTCTTCTCTTTAGTGGGATACATTATAGTACCTTTCATGAGGAGGAGGTAATTACAAGGTTGTGTACAACTACTATCTCTAATCACCATGATTTTGCCAAGGTCGCTATTGTTCTTCTCTGTCCTAGATGGAGAATCAGATGCTGATGGAGATGATCTGCTTAAGGTCTCATAGAGGTGATGGGACTGGGATTCCTACCTGGGGTAATAGCTGTGTGCTGAGCTGATTTCCTTCCCATGTCTAGACTGTCTAAAAGTAGGAATGATGTTTCATCCACTTTCATATCCTCCATTATACTGAACATTTTGTTGAACTTTGATGGAAAAGAAGTGAAAAAACTTAAATCCCACTATCATAAGTAAATATTCAAGCAACGGAGATAAACATAGTGCCAGTTATACAAATCAAAACCATGCAACAGACATGGTGACATGTGCCTGTAGTCCCTATACCTGTGAAGTTGAGTTAGAAGGAACGCAGCTTTGAGGTCATTGTCAGCAACTTATTGAAGCCCTCAATAACTTAGTGAGACCCTGCTTCAAATAAAAATTAAAAGTAGGACTGAGGGCATAATTTGGAGTACACACACACACACACACACGGACACACACACACTAACACACACACACACACGGACACACACACACTAACACACACACACTAACACACATTTTTAGTCTTTGCACTGGGGAGCAATATGTTAAACAATATTGGGGGAAAAATGACCCAACTTAACTATAAAGCATTTATCACAAAGTGGTGGATTCAGACAGAAGAGCAACAAAAGAACTTCTGAAATGCTCAACATAATCCATGCTAATGAATTATTGGCTGAAATGTACAAAGCATTTTGGATTTCTAGGAGAAGCATATGCATATCCTGAATATTTGTTTGACATTTTCTTGCTGATTCCATCTCTTCAGGGCTGCACCGTTGTTGACCAACAGCCTTCGGGGGAAATTGCAGCTGAGTCTGCCGTCTCAACATTCTTCAGACTGTTGCTATTTTTGCAGAGTAATTTCCCATTAACAATAAATCCCTCAGCTTTACTCTTCTACCAGTACAACGGTCACTGGCCGGAGTTCAGATTTCTGATTTTTCACCACCACTATTGAATATTAATACATGTGGCTATGTGTTTATCACAGGTGCATCTTGATTTGAGAAGAGAACAGAGTATCAGGGCCTTAGAATGGGCTATTTTTCTTGATCATCTCTTTGCTACCTTTCTGTTGCTATGAGCAGACACTTCTCAGCTCCTGGCATTTGTAAACTCAGTTGATTCTAATACAGCCCTTTCAGAAAGATACTATTATTCCCATTTTACAGGCAAGGGAATTGAGTGGCAGAGAAAGCAGGTAACCTTCTCCAATCGCAGAGTCAGTCTTGATGGTAGGATTTGAAACTGACCAGTCTGGCTCCAGGATTCTGAGTCCACTGGGCCTGTCTACTGTAAAGCAAGTATTACCTATCAACACAGCACAAACAATCATGAATGCAGAGCTGATGATTAAACATACATTTACACAGTGGCAGATTCACTTTAATTCTGGTTTTGACTCAGGGCATTATTTTTATGGTCATCAAGATGCATGGCCTGGAAGCCATAGCCTAGTGACATTGCATTCCATAGATGTGACTTTCCACTGGCTTGGTTTTCCTGCCAACTCTCCCTGCTTGCATGTGTGGGAATCAGCATTTCTCCTGAAGAATATAACTGGGCAGGTGGTCACAGCCTAATTGGGTGGCTAGGAGAGGTTTCCCAGCTGCTGGACTCTGAAGAGAGACCCTTCCTGGCTTCCTATGCTTTTCCTTGAGAAGCTAGTGGCTTCATCTCTGTTCCAGTGTGAGTTCAGGGTGCCAGGCAGTGCCAGGGTTGCTGAACACCAGACAAGCTACAGCCCGGGCAGCTCTGCCCTTGCTGGCTTCCCATCTACATCTTTTGTGAGCATTTTTCTGACTTTCTGGGGTTTTGTAGCCAGAACATTGATCAGCATAATATCCATTTTGAAGATTGTATGAATATTGTAGCCCTGCTAGGTGGTGCCACAGCTCTTTCTTGGGAGTCCAATGTTGGGAGATTGGCAGAGACTCTGTCAAGGAGGGGCATCAGGGACGGAGGAGGAGAGGGAGCAGATTACCTGCAGGGGAGGCTCTATGGCCTATCACACTGGATGGGATGGGGTCTGTGTGCTCTCAGCATTACTGCAGACTCTTCAGTGGGACGTGTCCAGGTGGGATGGGTGCTGTTCCTTATGGGGTATGAGCACAGTGAGCTGAGGCCATCAGCCCCAGGTGGTCTCTGCAGCCCCTGGCTCCCTGCAGTGCCTGCCACACCATCCTCCTGTGGTTTCTACATGGTAAGTGAACACATTAGTTTTCCCCATTCTGCTGATTCTACCTGAAGGAGTCAGAAAAGAAGCCGTATTGCTTCTTAGATCTTATTATTTATTACATTATAGTGTGAGTACTTCTATTTGAAATTTGGGAGCCTCGTACAATGATATGCTGATGATTTTATTATCCTCCTAGATTCTCCCAGGAAAAAAAAATGTTGGACACAAGCTGGGCTCTGTCTCTATCTCTCTGCCTTTGTCTCTGAATCTCTCTGTCTCTATCTTTCCTTGTCTATTTTGTTTTCCTTCTTTCTTCCCTTTCTCTCCTATCTCTCTCTTCTTTCCTCCCTTGCTATTACTTTATTTTCATATTCATATCTTTTTCCTTCTCTTAGGGTACATTCCTGAAAACTCATTCATTGTGAAAAGCAAGTATGTCTTGATATTTACCAGATTACTTTTCAAAGAGGGTTCCTCATTTTACACTTGTACCAAGTGTATGGTGTGCTGGCTTTCTGTGGTCTCAGTTAAACTCTGTGACATAGCTTGGCAGAAGTGAGAGCTGGCCCAGAGACTCATAGCAGATAGGAGATAGTCAGACCTAAAACTGCCTCACATGGGGGAGTAGAGTGGAATGATGACAGTGGCTAGAGATAAATTGCAAATGTTGAAGTACACTTCACTGGCAAAGGGCGTTGAGGTTACTCCCATGAGCATCCTTTTCCAATGTCTAGAAGACTTCTTTGGGGGGGAACACTTCCAATAGTAATCGTCTTGCTTATTATTATTATTTTTTTGTGTGTGGTACTGGGGATTGACCCCAGGGGCATTCTATTCTGGAATACACCCCTGCCCTATTTTATTTTTGAAACAGGGTTCACTAGGTTGCTACATTGCTGAGGCTGTCCTTGAACCTGCGATCCTCCTGTTTCAAGCCTCCCAAGTACTGGGATTATAGGCATGCACCACCATGCCCAGCTTGATTCTTATTTTTAAAAGTATTCTAAACTCAGTTAATGGTGCATGTTGGTAAAGTACACAATATTGTTCAACAGATCTGAGGAGAGTTGGTGTTCATGTAGGGAATGATTCCAATGATAATGCTTGTAGCCAAGAGGGGGGTCATGAACAGGAATCAAGCCAAAGGCAAAACAGCTTTTCCTGACCCATCTTCTGACCTCTAGTTGCAAAATTAGATCATAGTCTGGGTGATAGACTGTGGACTTTACCAGGAATGGAAAAAGGACTCTAGTTATTGCAGGTGTTGGACTTTGGTGCTGATCAGCTGTACACACAGGTGCCATAGATGTTCTGCTCTTGAAATCCAGGTAATGCCCATTGTAGGCAGCTCAGCTCTCCTATCTGTCTCTGTTTGTAAAGGTGAAGGACACAGGGAGACCTTGAAGCGTGACATGTTCTCCCACTTTAAACCTCAGTCCCCCTACACCTCAGTATGGTGGCCTTGAAGTTACCAGGGCTCTGGTTCATCACTTGCTTAAACTTTGCAGACAACGATCTCTGTGAAAAGGGACACTGCTCTAATGTATTGCTTCTCCCAGGAAAAAAAGTGGAAGAAAGACAGCAGCTCCTAAAAAGAATTCTAAAATGGAGGGTGTGGTCTTGAAGCAGAAGATGGCTTTGGGGACATGGAGCCTGATTTGTACATCATGAGTTTTCTGTTCAGACTCTAGATACAGCTCTGGGAGAATTAATTGGGTTGGGTCTGTATGGGTGGCCTTTTCTTCTAAGTGTGAAAATATTGTACATCGTTTGGTAAGCTTTTGTTAAAGTTCTGGTAATAGCGCTAGTTGTGGTCATCTTTTACAATCTATCTGGGAATGTGACTATTCTTTTGGGTCCCCTGCAGTGCTGGGACCTGTTCCTCTCCAAGTGATTAAGTATCCTGCCATCCTTTTCTGCTTTCACTGCAGGTTTTCAGAAAAGCATGTCACTTTCTCAGTTATCCCCATTAGTTTCTTCCATAAAACACCTTTAAGTATTCCATAAACTGAATTTAAGGGTTTCCAGGGGGACTTCCTGGTGTCCATCCATCTTTTCTCTTTTATTTAAAATGAGGGGTTAGTGGCCATGACATTGTGCTACTTCTACACTCCTTTTCCCAAACCTAAAGGAAAACCTACTCTCAGCTATACAAGAGGTTGAAGTTCTTTATGTATTTTTGAGGGGAGGTCTTTCCTATCTGGGGAACACAACTCTGTCTACAAGCATTCCATGTATTTTCTGTCTCTCCCAAAGTTCCCTTTGGTTCTTAAACCCACATTTATTTAAAAAATTTTTAACCTTGCTAAGTTGGTGAGACTGGCCTTGAACCTGCAATCCTCTTGTTTCAGCCTCCAAAGTACTTTCAGGTATGCACCACCATGCCTGACTTCTGCTGAAGTTTTTTTATAGGCATCTCTGTAGTTCAAATTGACACTCTTCTTTCTTTATTTGCTTACTAAAGTGTGGTGTAACTTGGTGATTTCTGTGCATTTGTTCTCATGATATGTTGAAGTTAGTTAATTCTTTCTTTCTTTTTTTTTTTTTTTGTGCTGACCACAAGACTCCCGGGCATCTGACTGCTGAATTTCCATGAAAAACGAGATGTCTGCTGGTAGACAAGGGTTTGGGAAGGGCTCCAGATGAGGGAAGAGAAGGTGCCCGGATTCTGCAGTTTGTATTAGCATTTTGGCCTGCCAGATTTTACAAAGTACCTGCTAATGCTCAATGAAGTGCTGGGCCCCAAGACCAAAGGTGATCAGGGTCAGTAGCCAGCCTGGTGAATGATGGTGTTGATTAGGAATATGAGATTGAAGAGCGATCCTAGGATTAAGTGAGCTTGGTTCAATCCCTTGCTCTGGTCTCATTGTGTGTTTGTCTTATCCTACTGAACATAAGTTGTGTGACATCACTGGACACAGGTGACATTTTTGTACTATAAAAATAGGAGAAAGAAATTTTATCTAGAAAATAAGATATATGAACATTAATTTTTTTTGGGGGGGGTACTGGGGATTGAACTCAGAGTCATTCTATCTCAAAGATATACCCCCAGCACTTTTTGTTTTTGCAAAAGGGTCTGGCTAAATCGCTGAAAGTCTCATTTAGTTGCTGAGGCTAGCCTCAAACCTAAAGTCCTTCTGTCTCAGCCTTCCAAAAGCTTGGATTACAGATGTGTGCCACCATGCCCAGCCATATATGAATCTTTTTTTTTTTTTGTGGTACTGGGGATGGAACTCAGGGGCATTCTACCTCCGAGCTACACCCCCAGTCCTATTTTTTATTCTTTATTTTGAAACCAAGTTTCACTAAGTTGCGGAGTGCCTCACTAGGTAGCTGAGGCTGGCCTCGAACCCGGATCCTCCGGTCTCAGCCTCCCGAATGCTGGGATTACAAGCGTGCGCCACCACGCCCGGCTCATATATGAATCTTTATGCCTATAAAATATAGTTAACAAGAAAACAGAAACAAAAATAAGACATTCACTTTTTTTGTAGGAAAAAATTATATGTTTAATGGGTATGATGTTAAAATATTTATAATTTATGATAAGTTTTAAGTGCATAAAATTTGCAGTAATGTTTATGAGACTAATGGTTGGGGCTACTTCTGTATCACTGATTTATTTATTTTTATGCTTCCAGATTCACTTTGTTTTTTTGTAATGATTTTATTTTTATTTTTTGCAGGTTTTCACATACATACATACACACACACACACACATACACACACACCACACAGCGCTTGTACACACGCTCACACACACACACTTTTACTGGTGAATTGTAGTCTTACATCATAATCTAGTTCAGAACGACAGAGACATACATGCTCACAGCACTCAGTGAGCTTCCCTTGGCTTCCTTCACACTTCCTCCCCTTCCCCATACATGATATTGAGATTGGCACTGGTATTCTCACATATGTGCATAGCATCAATGGAAGTGTTCTGTCTCACTGATTTAGAGATGGGCAACTTGAATTCCATACTTCTGAGTTAATGTTTATTTTTCCAAGGCATGTTAAAAGCACACTATGGCATAGTTCCAAGTGTTCTGCAGACCCAGCATCTGTCTTGTAATAATTTATGCTACCAGACAGAAAGCAATAAACCTCATTTGGTAGTTTGTGTACCGTTCACAGTTATTTGGTGCCCATAGGAATCATATGTCCCTGACAGTTGACATGTGACTTCCATTGATTTTTTAAGAGGGTTGTATAGATTCTAATCTCATTGATGAGCATCTATACTTCTTTCCATTGATATGAATCCACTGGCCATGAGAATTCTTTGACTAGCAGAACCTAGATGTGTCATGTGCTACCTCCCAACAGGAGGTTTAAGGCTCTCCCATTATTTCTTTCTCTCATGAGACTGGTCCAGCCAACAGAGGGCTGGCTCTTCAGTCAGGTCCTTAATAGAGAATAAAAGGACCAGATCCAAAGCCAATCCACAAGACCAAGCAAGGAACAACAAGTAAAGAAGGTTTGTGATAAGCCACTGAGATTCTCAGGGTGTTTGCTCAGGCTAGCTGATATGTCTAGATATCAGCAGTAGCAAGAAACAACACAATTAGTGAGTTCAAGATTTCTCTAATTAATCACAGATTTAATAAAACTAATTAGCACTGAAATTTCATAGTAGGCCCCTGTTAGCGGGCATCTCTGCTAATTCACAGGTGGTATGTTTCTGCACCCTATGAGATGCACTGAACTAGTGTCACCCCTGCTCTCAAGCAGCTGAAGATGGAACTGGGTCATCACAACATGTTCCAATGACTTAATTGCAACCAACTTAAACATCATTAAATAGCAAAATGTTTGGGATAGATTATAAACGCTAGCTTTTAAGTTTTAGCACCTGCAATGTTCTTAGTTGCTTATATATGTGCTTATGGTGTATATTCCTGTGACTGTTATCCTCTCCAACACACCTTTGAAATGTGGGCACCATCAGGGCAGGTGCTCTATGTCTTCACTATTCTTTCTCCGGTATATTTACCACAGCCTGACACATAGTAGTTGTTCCTTCATCTTTTATTGTATGACCAACATCATGGTTCCAAAGAAGCTGTGGAGATGCTAGACAATATTGGAAGCCTCTACTGTGTTTCTGTGTTCAGAATAGTGGAGGGGTAAAACCTATAGGCACCAGTAGTATTTCCCAGCACTTTCTTTAATAAATATGGATGCATAGTTTAAACTCTGCCCATAAAACAATACCTGTGACCTGTCTCCACCAACCCATTCTTCCCAAATCCCCATATCTCTGCTGCTTCTTCTTGCAATACAAAAATGTAATTCTATTACCAATGTATACTTTGATTTAGATTCTTTATCCAGCACAAGACCTCATTAAAGAACAACAACAACAACAAAAAAATGCTATAGTTCTGCTTTTCACCTTTCATCCATTTTTCAGAATTTTTGGTATCCAATGATGTCTAAATAAAAACAAAAACCTCACTAACAGTGTAGAAAAGAAGAAAGGAAGATTAGGTCTGAGTTGATGAGGGAATTAACGACAGAGAGGGCGACCCCGGAAGATGAATGGAATCTGAATTCATGGAGAGATGACATGAAGGAATTCTATGCAGAAGGAACAAATCAAATGAGGATATTACATTGTCAATAGGCAAAAGAATATGTTAGATCCTACATGAAGCAGCTTAAGGCAGAGAAATGAGTCTAGTGTTGGGAGAGCAGTTCCTTGTCCACTTGGGATAGCATCTTCAGCTGGTAGCCTTGCTCACCCAGCTCCTGGTCTCATTTCTCCCAAGGAGGATGGCATTCTCCTTTTCTGGGATCCTTTTCCTTTGGTCTCCCTCAGAGTCACTACCATCGCTTAGGGCAGAGGTGAGCTTGAAAGCCCCAGCTGGACCATCTGTGTTGCTCATGATTTTGGGCACAGTGATTCTCCTTAAGCATCTAGAATCCTACTGGAGATTTGGTATACGATGCTAGAGAGGAAGGGGTGCTCAATTTCTTTCTGCTAAAGTTTGAAGATTAAGCTTAAGGCTTCTAACCACCATCTTTCCCACTTCGGGAGCATGTTGACTTGGAAACTAGGTTGATCAATATAGGGTAAAGGACAAAGAAATGGAGGAGAATGACATAAATACAGATACACAGATCTACCCCTGCCCTTGCTTAGAAGTGGGTTTAAGTTGTATTTTTGCTGCTGACAACTGAAATAGTTCTGTCTAATATACCAGGCTTTACCTGATGAGATTTGACATTTTAAATAATATCTGTGATCCTGGTTTGAATTACAGAGCAAACAGAATTAACCTATATGAAATCAGTTTTGTAAATGACAAATACTAATAGCTGTTATTACTTAAAAAGTCATTATTATTGATAATTGTTATTAAAAACCACACCTTTGTTTTATGAGCAGAATAGAAAAGGGGCCAATGATTAAAGAAAACTCAGTGAACATGGATTTAGATTTAATTTGGTGAAGAATAAGTAAAGTTTTTTTTCTCTTGGTGGTGGTACTGGGCATTGAACCCAGGGGTATTCTCCCTCTGAACTATATCTGCAGCCCTATTTTACTTTTTAATTTGAAGCAGGGTCTCACTAGGTTGTGAAGGGCCTTGCTAAGTTGTTGAGACTGGCAGTGAGCCCACAATCTTCCTGTCTCAGCTCCCCAAATACTGGGATTACAAGTGTGCACCACTGTGCCTGGCTTAAGTAAGATTTTTTTTAGAGAGGGGGCAGAGAAATGGAAACTCTGTTAAAGGTTATTAATATGGGCTAAGTGTATAAGATTTGAATTGAAGAAGGAGATGGAATCCAGAAGGTACCTAAGGATAAAGTATAATGATGAACTGAAGCCCAGGATGAGCTGATGGCTGTGCAGAGGAGAGAGAACACAGGGATATTCAAGGAAATTACATTAGGGATTGAATATAGGAATAACTTACTCTGTTAAACTATCTGTTGCTGTGTAACAAATGCTCCTGATTAGTGGCATAACTCAGAAAACACCCAGCTTTGAGTGGCATTATTCACCCAGCTTTTGAGAGTCAGGGAGGTACTCCAAGTGTGTTAGTGGGCAGTTCTGGATCAGGGTCATTCACGAGGTTGCAGGCAATCTGTCAGCTAGGGCCCTGTCATCTGAAGGCTCAAATGGGGCTTAGAGATCCACTTCCAAGTTCACCTGTGAGATGTGGGCAGACCTCAGCTCCTCAGCCTCTGGGCCTCCCCACAGGGCTGTCCCAAACATGACTTCCCTCATCATGAAAGATAAGTGGGGTTGAGGGATGATATAGATAGATAGATAGATAGATAGATAGATAGATAGATAGATAGAATGAGAAAATGTGCTATGCATACAGATTAAAGACTTACTTGTACACAAAACACATGCAAAACTCACCAACACTCACCTGCATTCCATGGACTTCCTTCAAGTTGGATGCTGTATAAAAGAGTTCCTTTTCTGGGATGCAAGATACATGTAGATACTTTGCAGTCAGAGAGCTCTCAGGATGGGAAAGGACACATCCAGGAAAGCTGAACACAGCTGGAGATTTATGCTGGTAAATACCAATTCAGACCCCTGAATTGCTGTCAACTGCCTCACCGAGAACCAGCAGGTTTTCCAAATGGACTTTGCACATCTACATGTGTAATTAATCCGTTGCTCAAAGCCTTGCATCTGGATGGCTCCTTCCCCCCCCCCCCCCGGGGCAAAGAGTCCCATTAAGTGGGCAGGTGGGAGTACATTCAAAATTACCTGGTTAGTCTTTCCAACATAATTGCTTTAGGCTAATCCCATTTAAAGACCCTTGGAAAGTGTGTTAGGCTTGTGAATTCAATTTAATTCTGTGTTTCTAACAGGGGAAAGACTGGTCCCATGTAGGTGGCAGGCTTGGCTGTGAGCTTTCTCCTCTCTTCCCCGACTCATTACTTCCTTGATCTCCCCTTGACTGCTCTAAAACCACACAACATACCTTAAGCTGACCTGTCCAAACAAATAGGCTCCTAATGGGTGACCTGAGGGTCCTTCAAATCAAATTTGCATATGATTACTTTATTAAGAGATCAGAGAGAGCTGCCAGTGGTCTATTGTATAATTTGACTTTTATTCACTGTCATTCCTCCACTTTTGGACTTCATGCATTTCAGAAACAATTGGAATTTCCTGAATGGTTTTAATATGATGGAAATTATGGTGTTAATTCAAGTGTGATGAACATTACTCATTTGACATTTTTGTTTTCAGCTGAACTGAATTAAAGAGATGCCTGGACTTAACTGTTAATGGGTTCTCTAGCAATCATGGGAGAGGGAAGCCGCTGAAAATTCCTTCCTTCCCTTCCTTCCTTCTTTCCTTCCTTCCTTCCTTCCTTCCTTCCTTCCTTCCTTCCTTCCTTCCTTCCTTCATTCCTTCCTCCTTTTTCCTCCCTCCTTCTCTTCCTCTCTCTTTCCGAAGTTGATACTATTTCAGTCAACATTATCACTGTTGTAATCCAAAATACCTAACTACCCCAACTTGGAGGAAAAGAGATTTATTTGCTCACAGTTCTGTAGACTTCAGGGTTTTAGTCTATGTAAGGCCAAGTGAAGTTGAGAACTTCAGGGAATAGAAGCAGGAGGAAAAGAGAAGGGAAGAGAAGGGAAGAGAAGGGAAGAGAAGAGAAGAGAAGAGAAGAGAAGAGAAGAAAAGAGAAGAAAAGGGAAGGGAAGGAAGAGCAGAGAGATGAAGTAAGAGAGAGAGAGTTATCCAAGGGAAGAGGGATCATATATAACTCCCAAGGGTATACCCCCAGGGACTCCTCCCCAGAAACTAAGTCCCACCTCCAACATGGCTACCTTGTCTCTGTGAGGTCTAGGGAAGTCTTAGAGAGACATTCTAAATCCACATCATAACAGACACTTTTCAATTTTCTTATCAGAACAAAAAGAAGTGCCCAGATAGTTGCTGAAAAAGTGTTGTTGTTGTTTTCCAGGAAGCTGTGTGCTATATGGTTTCATCATTCAAATATTTGAAGGATTTCTAAATAATAAGCTTCCTTATAACAGCAGTGTTCCCAGAAATTCATGGCTGAATCAAATTTGGGACATATAAATTTAGGAGAGACTAGAGGAGAAAAATTTTTCCTGAGATTCAGTATCTCTAGATATGTATTCTAGGGTGGCTAATCTAAATCTGAGATAAATGCCAATCTGATGATTGAATAAAATCCTTGTTCTACCTCTTCAGAGAACTTTGCAACCCCAAGGGCTTTCAGAAATGTTCAGCGTTCGTAGCTCTAATCAGATGTGAATTTTGAAGCTTGGCTGTTTCCTGCTTTTCTTTGCTCTTCAAAGTTTAGGTTGCTAAAAATGTTAGCAGGCCACACTGTTCCTTCTCACCCAGGAGAAATAAATGCACTTTTGTTTTCCTCTCTACTAAGCAAATCTTTTATTTTATAACACACCCCTACAACCACTACCTAATTCTTTTTTTTTTTATTTTCATTACTTGGGTTGCTTTCCCCTAAGGATTGCTTCATAGGAATTTATTAGCCACTTCAATTGGAAATTCAAAGTTGGGGGTGCTGACCCAGGGTACTGCACTCTGTCAATTCATAACTGGTCCCTAGAGTCTGCTTAGGTTTCTTTGTATGAATACTGTGAACGGCTCCTATCAGAAAGTACCATCCAGCTGGTTGTGGTGCTGCATGCCTGTAATCCTAGTACTTGAGAGGCTGAGACAGGAGGATCACAGGTTCTAGAAGAGCCTCAGCAATATATGGAGACTCTCAGCAACCTAGTGAAACACTGTCTCAAAAAACAAACTATCAAAAAAGAGCTGGGGGTGTAGCTTGGAGAATGACCCTGGTTTTAATCTCCAGTAAGGAAAGGAAAAAGAAGAAATTATCATCCTACAACTTGGGTGTGGGTGAGGGGTGGCTACGAGATCTTCTCAGTGTAGCCCTGGGGTATAGTTCCCCAGGGCAACCCATTCTGTGGACACTCCTCTCACTGGCCAATTGTTGGCCAGACTGTTCTCAGGTCAACAAGAAAACAGAGTAATACAAATAGTTTTTTTCTGTAGCAATGTAAATGAATTTTGTATGGTAGAGATACAATTGATTTTCAAATATTATTTTTTATTGGTCAATAGAACAATAAGCAGTCTTCTACCCATTAGTAAATCTATTCAGCATTCTGTCTATGCATATCACTGCTCTTCACATTTTTCATTGACCGAGTCAATATCTTATTCTTTTTCTCATTTATTAATGAGTAAAATACATTCTTTGATGTGTGTCGATTTTATTTTTACATGGATGTAATATTCCTTACTTTGGAAAATTGTACTTTGTCACTCCATAAATTCAAGGTGTACATTTGGTCCTATATATATTTGAACATTAATCTTTTGGGGGGGTGAGTACTGAGGATTGAACCTGGGACATTCTACCTCCAAGCTATACCCCAAACCCTTTTTTATTATGAAACATTGTCTCACTAGGTTTCTGAGAGTTTTGTTGCATTGCTGAAATTCTCCCCTCAACCCTGTAATCATCTTGTCTCAGTCTTCCAAGTACCTGGATTACAGGTGTGTGCCATCATCACTCTCAGCTTATTCTTTGTTTTTCTATTAATTCCTAGTTCTCTTATAAATGTCAATGGCAAGAAACCAGGTATCTTTCCCCAGAGCTTTTCCATTCTATAGGAGTCAAGATTCTCCAGAGAAATAGAACCAACAGGACTGACACAGTTATCTAGAAAGAAATAAAGAAAGATATGTGGAAATAGATATATAGAAGAAACTTAGTAAGAGGAATCAGCTCATGTGATTATGGGGCTGAGTAGTCTTTTTTTTTTTTTTTTTGCCATACTGGAGATTGAACTCAGGGGAATTCTACTTCTGAGCTATACCCCCAGCCCTATTTTTTATTCTTTATTTTGAAACAGGGTCTCACTAAGTTGCTGAGTGTCTCACTAGGTAGCTGAGGCTGGCCATGAACCTGGATCCTCCAGTCTCAGCCTCCCAAATGCTGGGATTATAAGCGTGCGCCACCACGCCCGGCTCTGAGTAGTCTTACAGAATGATTCTGGCATGCTAGAGGTCTGGAAGAGCTGAAGGCGAAAGTCCCAATCTGAGTTCAAAGGCCTGAGAACCAGGAGCTCAGATGGCCAAGGGTAGAAGATGGATTTTACAGGTTGAGTAGAGAATACATTTTCCCTCCCTTCACTTTTGTTCTATTGACCTTTGTGTTGATTAACCTGGATTGTCAACTTGACTGGATTATGGAACACCTAAGATTTCGGGACTCTGGGTGTGCTGATGAGATTATTGGTTTATGTAAGGGCAGACTGAAGGGGAAGTCCTGCCCCAAATGTGGGCAGCGCTGTCCTGAGAGGCGCAGGGCCTGGATATAAAGAAAGAGGAAGCCGCTTGAAGACATGTGTAGCTGTTCTTGAAAAAAGCGCATCTCTCCTCGCCTGGGATGTCAGCCTTTCATCCTTCTGTTCTTTGAACTGGACTTTCACCATCATTCCTCAGGGGAGTTTCCTGACCTTTCCATCTCAGACAGGGATTACATTACTCTTATTCTGAGACTTCAACTCTTGGATGGCTTGACCAGCTGCTGGTTCCTCCTGGTCTCCACATGCAGGCAGCCACTTGGGACTACACTGCTTTGGACTGTAAGCTGATTTGATAAATCCCCCCTTATCATATACATATCCTGTAAGTTCTATTACTCTTGTGAATCCTGACTAATACAGGCTTTGCACAGATGGGATGATGCCTCTTCCCATTTGTAATGGCAGATCATCTTTACACAGCCTACTGATTCTAATCAAATCTTTTCCAGAGACAGTCCAAAGCGATTTCACCAGCTATCTGGGCATCCCTTAGCCCAGTCAAATTGACATGGAACACTAATAATTACAAGCCCTACAGCCTTATTAACAACTGCCTTGGGATCCCTTGAGTTGGCTCACACCAAACCAAGAAAAAACGAGTGCCCTTTGAATGATACCTGCTGCCCAGCTAAGACTTGCTACTGTACTGCCTTAGGAGCATTATCTACTCACAGCTGTACCAAGTGTCTCTGCCTCTGGATGCAACCCTCCAAGGGAGGTTGAGCTAGCCCCACCAAGCGTATCTGAGCAGCCCACAAGTTTGTCGCTTGGTCCACCTGTTCTGACAATTCACAAATTGGTCTCTTCCATTGTGCTGTGTCTCCGCTACTCATGACCGTGTTTTTCTTCCCTTTCTGGTAACCATTAAGGGGTATGGTAGCTTTGCTTTTACTCCTTTCAAAAGCAATTTCACTCCCTTTTTCCAGATAATCAGGGCTATTGTCCTATAGTTGTATTTCTAAGGAGTGGCAATGCTGTTTCAAAGGTGATTTTCCCACTGAGAATGACATACTGAGATGGCTGCCACTTTGGTCACTAAAATAGAAAAGAAACCCCACACATTTAAACTTTGTGGGTAGTCCCAATCTATGGGTACCCTGATGAACGATGTTATGTGATTGCAAATCTTAGGTTCTATAGACTATAAAATACACAGGTAACATTTAATGACTCAGATGCTTCCCTAAGCATGTGTGAGCCCATGATCTTCAGAATTGCAAGATAGAAATACTCATGGGTCCACTTTGAGGTTCTGCCTCCCAATACAGAGCATGTGTAATTGTAGGGTAGAAGGAACTCTCCCATGCACAGACAAGGAAACTGAGGTTCATAGAATCTGTGACTCCCTCGCTCAGGGCATCGGAGATAGATCCAGGGCAAGGCTCTCATTGTCTTGGCTCCTTTAATTGCTACTGAGTACTGATCTGCCCCTTGCACATTTCAACTTCCTATCAGCCATGGGATTTTTCCTGCAAATGGAGAGTAGAGCCCAGCACAACCAGCTGACCGCCTGGACACACAAGAACTGTGGTCCTTGATGCATCTAATCAGTTGCACACATGCTGTAGTATTAGTGGAACAAATAAAACTCCACAACGGTTTATAACTGATGGCTGTTCTGTGACAGTTAGTACAAACACAGCTCCCAACTACCTTTGTTTCTTGCACCTGTTCAATTAGGAAATCCTTTAAACAAAGACAGTGCAAATTACTGCTGGAACAGAAGAACACAAGGGAAAATTGGAGACTTTCTTCAGAAAACCCTACTTTTAATCAAGGCTGTAAATCAGAATGCCATGTAATACGACAGTTTAAAGAGGAAGGGAATGGAGAAACCATCTATGCAGAAATGCTTGGGGAGTCAATTTCACTTTCAAACCAAATCGTGACTGTGTGAAACCTACATAGAAGACCAAGCCAACAGACTCCCAAACAAACTGGGGGTGCTTCTTCAATTAAAAAAAATCTGCTGGACTGATTTTCCCCATCAATTAACTATTTGGTTTAGCAAACTTTGAAGCTACATGGATCCTTCCATATGCTTGTTTTACCAACAAAGTGAAATGTAGGACTTCACGGGTTGCTCTTTTCCATTTTACCAGTTGTATTAGCCAGCTGAGTTTGCTAGAGTAACAGAACTCCCAGGAAAGGTACATGGTAAAGGGGGATTTACCAAATCAGCTTAAAAAGCAGCGATGTCTGACCCAAGTGACCATATACACATGGAGAGCTGGCAAAACCAGTCGCTGGTGGAGCGGTCCAATTCTGAGTGGAATAGGACTGATCAAGAGGTCTGATTCTGAACTGGAGTCTTAGAATTTGAGTTACCAACAATGCAGTCCCACTCCAAGATGGAAAGGCCAAGAAGCTCTCCTGAGAAATGATGGTGAATGTCCAGTTTGAGGAGCAGAAGGGCTGAAGGTTGATATCCCAAGTGGGAGCAGATGTTCTTTTCTCAGGAAGAACCATGCAGATTTCTCTTTCTTTTTATCCAGGTCTTGTGCCTATCAGAACAGCACTGCCCACATTCAGGGCAGGACTTCCCCTTCAATCTGCCCTCACCTAAGCCAGTCATCTCATCAACACCCCAAGTGTCACATAATCTTAGGTGTCTCATGATCCAATTAAGTCGACAATCCGGATGAACCATCACACCAGTACAGAAACACAGAATAAATTATGGGATCAGCAGGCTAGGTAGGATCCAAGGGAATCCATTAGGTGGGCCAGAGTAGTGGACAGGCTCAAAGTGGAGACTTTGAAGTCAGTCAAGTCTAGCTTCAAAATGGGGTTCTTCTATTTTCTAGCTCCATGACTTCAAAGATACTTGAAAAAGGTAGATTTGGGACACAGAAGACCTCAGGATGGAGAAAGGCAGGTATGATCTCATCAGCTCTAGAAAAGATGTTCCAATATTCTAACCCCCATGCATCCACCCAGGAAGCAGGGATAATGGTAGAAAACACAGAGCACTGGGGAGAAGATAATATGTGATGACATTTATTAAATGCTGAGCCCATGGAGTGTGTCATTGTTAATCGTCTAATAATTGTTGCTAGTGATCCCTTGCCTATCAAGGTGCTAGTCTTTCTTCCACAAATTTATCAAAGTGCAAAGGAGTTCCTTGTACCAGGGTTTTGAGAGCCAATGGTGCATCCTATATTCTAGGTTTTCAATGCGTATGATTCTATTCTTCAGGATGTCTGAGGACCAAACGACTCAAAAGGAACACAAGAGAGATTCTCTGGCCAAAGCTGCTTCCTTTAGATAGTAGAATCTATTTTTTAAATATGCTTCTAGGCCAAGCATGGTGGCACATGTGCACATACCTGGGAGGCTGAGACAGGAAGATAGCAGGTTAGTGGCCAGCCTCAGCAACTTAGTGAGGCCCTCTGCAATTTAGTGAGACACTGTTTCAAAATAAAATAATAAAATCGGGCTAGGGGGTGTAGCTCAGAGGTAGAATGCCCCTGAGTTTCCAGTAACACACAACACACACACACACACACACTATATATATATATATATATATATATATATATATATATATATTATATATATATGTACATATACATATATAATATATGCACACACAATATATATATACATATATATGTGCATTATAGTCTCACATTATAGTGTAGTTCAGAGTACTAGGAACATACATGCATATAGCACTTGGTAAGCTTCTGAAATGTGTGCAGAGGATAATAATTGTAATGCTCCATTAAAAAAACAAAACTCTATGGGACTTCAGATGCCTGGATCTAAGTTCCTGAGAGTCAGCTGGATAAAGAAGGGAAGAAAAACAAGAGCTGTGACATAGTATGTACATCTTAAGAGGGGAGGCAATTAAAGTAAATCCCAGCAACTTCCAAGTTTGGTAGCCACTTGCAATGCTGTGATTTTGACCCTGGCTCCATCTTGACTTTTAATGTCTCACAGCTTCTTAGCGAACAAACAAATCAACAGAGGCTTGGTAATTAAAAGTTGTTAATGTCTCCTTTCCCTTTTTTCCCCCATAAATTAAACTGATTTGACGTAGGAAGACGAGAAGACAGAATTTAGTTATTTTTGGTAATTGCAGTGTCAAATTGATAATTTGCTCAATTTTCTTGCAAAATTGCCTAATTGAGAGCAACTAAGCAGATGGTTCTTTGTTTTTGCCGCACTTGCTTACTAACCCCATAGCCAGCTCGTTTCCCATTCTTAAACAGCGCTGGCTTTAGGAGGATGGGGACAGGCAAGGAGAGCCTTTCCCCCAGCGCAAGCCTGTTTGAGTATGTCCTGCGGCGATGCCGACTACTTACAGAAGAGGGCGCTCAAAACATATCCAAGAGCCAAAGTCTCAGTTTATGAAGCTGGTGATCATAAAACCTTGGCAGAAATCATTTTTAGCTTCGGGCTTCTAAACTATTTTTCTTCCATGATTACCAGGTAAAACTCCTTCTTACTTAAAATCTGCCCTTTAATTTTCCTCTTTCAAAAAAGAATTCCCAGCCGGGCATGGTGGAATATGCCAGTAATCCTAGTACTTGTGAGGCTGAGGACAGCAGGATCGCAGGTTTGGGGCCAGCCTCAGCAACTTAGTGAGACTCTGTTTCAAAATAAAAAAGTAAAAAGGGGCTGGGGGTGTAGTGCAGAGGTAGACTCTCCCTAGGCTGAATCCCAAGTACCAGAAAAAATAAAATAAAAAGAACTCTTTTATATATTGAGACAAAAGACAGGTGCATAGGGGATTGTTGCTGGGTTTTGTGGCTGTTTCAGGCAAATCAAGACTCCCAAGTCACCATGAAGCTTACAGTGCTCTCAGGATCTCTAGTTTGGATTGTGATTCAAGCCTGGGTAACCTGCACCTGTGGTCTGGGAGAACTGCACCTGTAGGTGCTCCTTCTACAGCTGAAGAGAGCCTGAGCCATCAGGAGCCATGCAAAAGCTTCTCCATCCCAGCTCCTGCACGAGCTTGCTGTTCACTCTTGCTTCGCCAGGTTTACTCCACAAGTGTCCTTCCCTCGCTTCTTCCAATTCTTTGACGACTCTGCTTCTGATGACTTAGATATCTGGGCATCTTCATTGACTTATTTTTATCCTTTTGATGGTGCATTATGGTCTTACAGTCTCACATCATAATATAGTTCGTGATGACAGGCACACACATGCACGCAACACTTGGTGAGTTTTCTCTCCAGTTCCCTCTCCACTCCCCTCTTCCCGGTGTGTATATGGAGGTTGATATTGGTATTCTCACATATGTACGTAATGTCGATGGAAGTAAATCCTTCATTGATCCTCCCTCTTCTGCTTCCCCCTTTCCTAGACCACCTCCCTGGCTCCACTGAAGTTTCTCCTCCATTATCCCAAGTTCCTGTGGTATTTCAATTACCCCCTAGCTTCTGCATATGAGAGAAAACATATGACCCTTCACTTTCTGTGACTGGTTAATCTCACTTAATGTTCTCCAGGTCCATCCATTTTCCTGCAAATGACATAAGTTGGTTCTTCTTTATTGCTGAGGAGAATTCCATTGTGTGGATATCTCACAATTTTGTAATCCATTCATCTGCTGATGGACACCTAGGTTGGTTCTGTGATATGGCTATCTGCCACACATGTGTTTGGATCTCCAAGGCTGTAGGTACCATTGATCTTTGATCTTGGCTAGGCATCAGCATCATCTATGGAGCTTTATAAATACATATGGTACCACCTTTATTTTAACAGGCATGTTGTGGAATTTGGAGACACACATACACACTCAAAATTTATAGGGGATCCTGACATGCACTTTTGAGAATCATTATTCAATTCTACTATGGGAAAAGATTAAGACTTGATCTTGGATCCTGACCATCTTTTGCCCTTCCTTCCTCCCTCTTTCTTTCCTTCTTTCTTTTTTTCCTTCTATTTTGTTGAACTAGGAATTGAACCCAGGGACATTCTACCACTGAGCTATACCCCCAGCCCTTTTAATGAATTTATTTATATTTTGAAACAGTGTCTCACTAAGTGGCCCATGCTGGCCTCGAACTTTCAATCCTCCTGTCTCAACCTCTCAAGTACTGTGTTTACACGATTGCACCACCACACCCAGCTTCTGACCATCATCTGTATTGTCCAGTTTGTTATTCCACAAACATTGTAATCATGGGTATGCAGAAACTATGAGGAAGTAGGAAGGAATGAGGGTCCAGTTCAGATTTCCTTAAAACATTTTGGGAAATCTCATTGCCTCTCCCTGTCTTTGAAGTGGGA
The DNA here is from genome assembly GCA_004027655.1 of Graphiurus murinus. Classification (NCBI taxonomy): domain Eukaryota; kingdom Metazoa; phylum Chordata; class Mammalia; order Rodentia; family Gliridae; genus Graphiurus; species Graphiurus murinus. The sequence continues at coordinate 101,726 of PVLC010000439.1, read as the reverse complement.
CTCCCTGTCCTATATTCCAGGAAGCAGTTTGTATTTCTTGCACTGCTGGCTCTGTCCATTCCCTTTCCTTAGACCTGCAGCTGTTCTCCTCCTCGTATCCCCTGAGAAGCTGATCTGCACACCATTTATCTTTGGAAGACATTCACCTTGATGAATATATAGCTCTGATTCCAAAGTGGGGTCCCCTACCTCGACTGGATGATTTTGTTGTCAAGCAAGATAAAATTTCCCCTAAAAGCATGCTCTTTCTGCCTTCTTCAGCTCTGCTGGGGCACATGTTAGATGGGTTATTTTTTTTTTTTTCCATCTCACACAGTAATGTTTTGGATACTGACAGCTTAGGTAAAGCTAGTAAAAGAATGCCCTGAGTAGTTGTCAAAGAATGCCTCACTTAGTTCCTTCTGGGAAATAGGGGTTCTACTCAGAATAGGCTAAGAGTTAAAAGTATAACGGCAAAAATAAGTTGTTGAAATGCTTATTATGTGTTTATAATGGTATCTGGTGCTGTGGGGTTGTCATGAGCCAGGGCTCTGGGTGGCTTATGACCCAGTGCTATCCATGCCGTGATTGTTTTATTTGCGTGGTTCTTGGTCCTGGTGAGATGTGAATGTAAAGGTCTCCAGGAGTGCATAGGTTATCACAAGGGTATATGGCCACATGGGACTTGATGTGGATGGGGGTGGGGCGGTCGGCAGGATCTGAAGAGGCAACCTGCAGGTAGGGAGCAAGGAGAAGAACGTCAAAGGGTATCGTGGATGAGCACAAGTAGTGCTGAGTTAGAACACTCCTTTACTACCTCCCAGGGTATTGTACTTGGGTAGTATGATATGGATATACAAGTTTTATGGAGCCCTATTTGCAATGTGTAAATGCGTTTCTAGTCTCTGTCTGTGTGTGTGTGTGTGTGTGTGTGTGTGTGTGTGTGTGCATGAGAGAGAGGGGGAGAGAGAGAGAGAGAGAGAGAGAGAGAGAGAGAGAGAGAGAGAGAAGAGACAGCGAGAGGAAGAGAAGAGACAGGAGAAAGAGAAGAAATGGAGAGAGGAAAGAGAGAGAGAGAAGAGAGGAGATAGATTAGATAGATAGATAGATAGATAGATAGATAGATAGATAGATAGATAGATAAAGAGTGAGAGATGAGAGACTGGGGATTGGACCCAGGGGCATTCTACCTCCAAGCTACACCCCCAGCCCTTTTTTATATTTTATTTGGAAATAGGCTCTCACCAGGTTGCTGACAGTTTCAGTACTTGCTGAGGCTGGCCTCGAACCTGCGATCTCCCATCTCAGCCTCCCAAGTCCTGGCATTACAGATGTGTGCCACCACACCTACTTTTTTTTTTTCTTAAGAAATGAATGATTCCTTTCTTGGGAAAGTAAAGAATATTCCAGAGGAAAAGTATCGTGGCCCTTCAATCACTTCATATCAGAGTTGTTTTGTATTGCAGGGCTGTTGCACTCCCATACTTTTTAAAATAACAAGAGGTCAGAGCCTTCTATTATAAATCAGGCTAGAAGCAGCTTAATTCCGTGACAGCTGTAACAGACTTCGCTCTCCACAGAGCTCCTGAACACTGACCGGGAGGCCACGTGTCCGCCCACCACACGCCAACCTGTTTTTCCTAAGCGATTGCGATCTTAGAGAGGGGACGGCGGGTGTGTGGGTGGGATGTCATAGAGACATCTTTTCCCCCCTTCACTTTACTTGTGAACACATTTTTTTCCTCAAAATGTGCTTTCCCCTTTCTTTTAAAAGATTTTTTATTGGTGCATTGTAATCATACATCTTTGTTAGGTACAAGCTGGTAGAAACATACGTGCACACATTTCTCATTTAAACCTTCCACAATTCCCACCCCACTCCTTCCCCCTCCCTCCTTTTCAAGTTCAGTAAGGGAGAAATCTTTACATTTGCCTCAATATTAAGTCTTAAAAATGTGGATAAAGGATTTCTATTAAGTATATGCCAAAGACCTCTTTATACTAACGATGTTTAAAGTATTAATTCTCTTTATTTTTTCTCATAATGTATTTACGAGATGACAGTATGGCAGAAGTTATTTTTTTCTTTGTGCGTCTCCGAATTTTCCTTCTACATATCTCCTTTACTCTTTTGTCCTAGAAGAATTATAATTTTGTTTTCTACAAATAAGTCTGAGGTGAAACAGAATTTTTGTAATAGAAATGTAGACTCCTTTTTAGTATCAAACTGTTTTCACCATGTTAAGTAACATATACCTTCAAAAAGTCACTTGGGAGCCAGATGTGGTGGTGCACGCTTGTAATCCCAGTACTTGGGAGGTTGAGACAGGAGAATCCGGGCTTGTGGCCACCTCAGCTACTTAGTGAGGTCCCCCATTGTCCTCCACAACTTAGTGAGACTCTGTTTCAAAATAAAGAATAAAAAATAGGGCTGGGGTGTAGCTCAAAGGTAGAATGCCCCTGGATTCAATCCCCAGTACTGCAAAAAAAAAAAAAAGTCACTTGGGAAAAGAGAGAAGATCTGATTGTGTAGACAGAGAGAAGATCTAATTTAAAAGAATCATTATGAGCCAGGCATGGTGGAATATGCCTGTATGTGGGAGACTCACACTGAATGATTGCAGGTTCCAAACCAGCCTCGGCAACTTAGTGAGACCCTAGCCGTTCAGTGGGACATTGTTTCAAAAAATAAATAAATAAATAAAAAGGGGTTGTGGATGTAGAGGTAGAATGCCCCTGGGTTCAATCCCCAGCACCAAAGAAACACAGCACAATAAAACAAAACAGAAACAAAAATAAGAACCATTGTGCAGAATACCCCCACAAAAGTACACAAATATCCCTGACGTGGGAGGCATCTGAAGCTGTTGTTTGAAAAGTGGGCTCACAGCCTGGTGTGGTAGTGCATCCATGTAATTCCAGTACTTGGAAGGTTGAGACAGGAGGATCACAGATTTAGGGCCAGCCTCAGCAACTCAGTGAGGTCCTGAGAAACTTGGTGAGACCCTGTTTCAAAAAATAAAATGAGCTGGGGGTATAGCTCAGAGGTAGAACATCCCTGGGTCCAATACACATTATGGCAAAATAAATAATAAATAAATAAATAAATAAAAATAAGAAGAAGAAATTGAGAAGTCAGGCTGCTTGATGCAAGTCCTGAATTCATCAATTACTAACCTGGTGTCTAGACATTTGAAACACTTCTCTGGACCCAGTTTCTTTATCTTTGATGTAGTGCTACTGACATGGGAATTATGATACAATGTTTGTGACATGCTTAGAACAATACCTAGGGTATAACAACACTTTTTTTTAAAGGGCGCTTTTCAATTGTTATTGACAAAGCCAAGTTTTTTGTCTCTTACTACTTTACAGAAAAACAGGTCTTTTTTGAAATGTGTCTTGTGGTGCCAGCCAACCTCAGGGATTTACTCAAAAACCTCTGAAACCTTTGGTTGTATAAGCAAGTCTGGGGGATGTAGTGGAGCATCCTTTAAAAATACCCTCATCTTCTTGCTGTTGTCTGACCTTCCATGGTTTCCCAGGGATAAGGAGAACTTCACCAAATTTCCATCAGGATAAAAATCTCAGCATAATTTTCATAGCATATTTCCCTTGCAATATTCCACTTTGGTCACTGGCAAGTTCACATTTTTTCTTATCTTGGGGAGTTCAGGTCACTTTATGAAAATATTACTGCAGTGAAGTAAATGATTGGAAGGAAAAATTCTAACCTCGTTGGCTTTCCACTTACAACGGTCATGATAAAAAATAATTGCTAGTGGATTCTTCTTGCTCTCCATGGCTGCTAGCCTGTAGACTTGTGATCTCTCAGATTGAAGAAAGTTTAAGGCTCATTGAACTCAAAATCCTCTTTTTTTTTTTTTTACAGATGGAGAAACTGAGGCTCACAGAGATTAAGGGTCATTCAGTTTAAATTAAAAGTACAATTGTTATGCTTATCAGAGTATTTTTAAATATTTAGATGAAGAGTTATTCATTTCAAATTGAATAAGAGAAAAGCGATTTTATGCTAAGATGTAGAATATCCCCTGCAGAGCTCATGTGTTCATGTTCAGGCTTGATGTAATTGAGGCGTGAAGGTTGTAACATTATCAGTGGATACGTCCATGGTAATGCATGTACTGGGTGGTAACCTGGGGCAAGGCTAGAGAAGGTGGGTACCTGGGGGTGTGGCCTTGGGGCTGTGATTTTGTTTTGAATCCTGTTGCTTGCTTATTGGCTCTCTTGCTTCCAGCCTCCATGATGTGGTCTCACCCTCTCTCTGCTTCCTGATGCCTCTGAAGACTCAGCTCGACATAGACAGAACCCCCAAATCTCCCAAAACCGAGCAAATAAATATCTCTTCCTCCAAATTGAGTGGTCAGTTATTTTGCATTATAGCAGTGAGAATAGTTTAAGACAAGCTATCAGCTACATAATCAGATATGTTTTCAAAACACCAACGTTGATGAATTTTAGAACTAAATGAGTTTTCTGGGAACAATCTGTGCACTCACAAAATTCAAAATAAAGTCACGCTAGGGAACTTTTGAAAGTCAATAAGTGCTTAGAGGGTCCAACCGTAGAGATTGTCAAAGGGGTTACTCAGTGTTTGGCCACTGCGGATTTCTTTGTAGATGAAGAAAGAATGTTTTCTTTTTTTGAAATTAATTAACTCCAAGTGAAGAAATCACTTGGGAATGGAGACACGCTCATTTTCCTTTTTCCTTCTGAGGATCACCAAGAAGAGCCAGGTGAAAGTCAAGATAACTACTCAACTCAATATTACTGATAACTGCTCAATTTCCATGTCACCTCCATTGTCCTAAAAGAAAAAAAAATACTGATTGAACTATCACCTTTTGTTATTAAAGAGACCAGAAAGGGAAGACATGGCCAGATTCTTCAAAATCAGGCTGGTAAAATAGGTTAGTTGAAATCAATGCATTTATGCCTCCTCCTGGGTGGGGGTTACAGGATTTTAGACACCCAGGCAATACAATTGTGTTGAAAGAGGTTTCAGAAGAATTGGGTCAGAAGCAACCGAGTCAAAAGGAAAAGGGCTATCAAATCACACTATTTGAAGGGATGGTCTGAGAGTTCCTTTTGGCATAGAAAGTGTTTTTTTTTTTTTTTTTTAAAGAAAGGCTTCTGGTGACAATCAGGGTTACAATAAAAATCTCCAGAGATGTAGGGATGTCAGCATTTCCACTCCAAACTGCTAGCTGATAAAGAGCCTGTGATAGTGTGATGATAAGAAAAAATATATAAATACTGTTCTTTATCGGGCTCCTGACATGGAGTTCCTAAAACCATTGCAATTTCCTGAGTGATGAGGGCACAGGGAAATCTTTCCTTATACTTGGATTCAGTTGTGCAAGAGTCTGCAAGAACCTTGGGAATTTAATTTTGAGTGATGAGTGTACCTTGTGTGCCCATGAGATGACTCGGGGCTAGGGCACCAGGATGGGAACTGGTCACCAGAAAGAATAAGACAGGATTAGACTAAGGCCAATTAGAAGGATGAGTTTCAGCCCAAGCCCCTGACTTCTGGGGAGAGAAGAGGGGCTGGAGATCCAGTCAAACACCAATGGCCAATGATTGAATCCATCATGCCTACCTACATAATGAAGCCTCCATACAAATCCATAAACAGTGGGCTTCAGCAAAGCTTCCAGGTGGGTGAGCACATCAGTATTTTAGGAGGGAGGTTGGAACAACCTAGCTCCACTGGGACAAAATCTTCCGAACTTCTCAACCTTCTGGACCTCATCTTATTTATCTCTTCGGCTTATTTTTCATCTCTGTCCCTTACCATAAACTATTATGCTAAAAATAACACTAAATAAATGTTTCCCTGAATTCTGTGAGCTGTTTAAGCAAGTTATTGACCCAAAATAGGGAATACCTGCTATCAGTTGGGTGGCCAGGTGTTGGGACTAGTGTCTGAGGTGGGGGTAGTATTGTGAGCTGAAACCTTAACCTGCAAGATCTGCCTTGATTTTGAAACTGAATTGAACTGTAGAGTGTCTGTCTGGTCTCCAGAGATTTGACGGACTGGGTAGTGTGAGAAAGAGTTCCACATATTTGGTGTAAGAAATAGATCATTGAGATTCTACTCTCTGATTAGGTGACTTGATTTACTTGGGCTGGTACATTTTCTTTATTATTAAGCACCTATTTAACTTTGAGAAGGTATAGAATTAAGAATAGAGGGTATAAGATAAATCAAACCTAGAGTATTAATACGTTTTGGTTGTTAGGAAAAAATAATTTTCCTTCCTTTTTTCCTCCTTCCACCTTTCTCTCTCTACCTTCCTTCCTCCTTTCTTTCTTTCTTTCTTTTTTTTGCTACTGGGGACTGAACCCAGGGATACTCTACCTACGAGCCACACTTCCAGTCCTTTAAATTTATTTTTAAATTCTAAAACAGGGTCTCACTAAGTTGCTGAGGCTGTCATTGAACCTGCAATCTTCCTATTTCATATTTTTTTGTGGGTGGTACTGAGGACTAAACCTAGGGTCATTCTACCTCCAAGCTACACTTCCAGCCCTATTTTTATTATGAAACAGGGTCTCAAAAAGTTGGAGAGGGCCTCACTAAGTTGCGGAGACCAGTCATGAACATGTAGTCTTCCTGTCTCAGCCTCTTAAGTACTGAGATTACAAGTATATGCCACCATGCCTGGCATATATTTCATATTTTAAATAATTGTAATATATAAGAGATTATAACACATAGAATATCCAAGGGATTATATTTATGATTTCAAATTAAAATGTGTAATTGCATAGTTAAATTTAGACTTGTTATTTTAAATTGAAAGGAGTAAGATAATTTAGTAACATTTGTACACAGGACTTGGATGTTTAAGAGAACTTGAGAATCACTATATTTATAAATTTAGTTTATTACATTTATTTGAGTTGTTAAATATGTGAGAAGTTTTTAATTATAAGTGAGACCATTGAAGTGAATATAAGGTTATCCTAATAAATTAAATTCATAAATACAATTAAAATATTAAGCTGGGTGTAGTGGCTCACGCTTGTAATCCCAGCATTTGGGAGGCTGAAACCTGAGGATCCGGGTTTGTGGCCAGCCTCAGCTACCTAGTGAGGCACTCCACAACTTAGTGAAACCTTGTTTCCAAATTAAGAATAAAAATAGGGCTGGGGGTATAGTTCGGAGGTAGAATGCCTCTGAGTTCAATCCCCAGTACCTAAAAAAAAAATTAAAATATTTATGAACATTTAATTAATTGAGTTTTGAAAGCCCCAGTTATCATAACTGCTTAAACTTACATTTATCGTAAGAATTAAATATAATAAATCCAAGAAAACTAAAGATCGAATCTGGCTATGTCCTCCAGTCTATCTCAAGGTCACCAAGAAACTCTTTGTGACAATAACCAAGATTGTATAAGATGTAAACCTATACTGCTTACTTTTGTTAAACATGAATACTTTTATTATTTAATAAAATAAGATCAATATAAATCCCATTTTTGAAACAGAATTTACACACAAGGGAGACAGAATCCATACCTACTAAATTTCAATAAGTATACAAATATCAGGTGTGATTGTACACACTTATACTCCCAGTGTTTTGGAGGCTGAGATGGGAAGACTGCAGGTTCAAGGCCAGCCTCAGCAACTTAGTAAGACCCTCTGCAACTTAGTGAGACCTTGTTTCAAAAATAAAATAGGGCTGAGGGGGTAGCTCAGAGGTAGAACATGCCTGAGTTCAATCCCTAGCACCAAAAAAACAAAAACAAAAACCAAAACAAAAACCAAAACAAAGACTAATTTTACCTCTACTATGTCTACAAGATAGCTGCCCAAGATGTTGAAGCTGCCACCATTTTTCTGCTTTTCCAGTTCTTGGATCATGAGCTTTGTGTCTGACTGGGAGGCCGACATGTGTCAATTCATCACATGAATGAATAACCACAAGTGGAGATCAGTGGTTGGAACCTGGTCCAGCAGGACAGCCATGGAAGCGTCCCTGAGTGAATAAAGATTGAACTGAGCTGTGAAGGAGGGGTATTTACCAAGAAGGTGGGGGACCCAGAATGTGGGAAAGTCACAGAGGCACACAAGGGTAGGAGACATGCCTATTTTCCTCCCTGGTTTAGACTCAGAGTTGAAATAAATAGTGCTCAATGCACATTTGGTTAAAGAAGGAGTGGGGTGTGTGTGGGAGGCACCTGGCATTAGGAGACATACAGAGCCCCAAGGACTAGAGGGAGAGAGGGGGAAAGAGCTAGGGAGACTGCTTTGGGTGGTGTCCAAGGTCACACAGATGCTAATTGCAAGACCTAACTTATACCTAGACCACATCTGTGGTCTTAACCAGTACCTTGGCTTTCTTCAATAAGAGCTGTGCTTTTAAACACTATGAAGGGGCAACTTGCATGCTGTTCTGTTCCCTTCTCTGTGGCTAAGACTTTTGGCCAGCTCAGGTCACTACCAAGAAAAATGAGTAGCCCATGGGGATGCTTTTGAATCCCTAGAGGAAGGTGCACCCAATTTTTAAATATTTGCTAATTTTGCATCACATGGGTGATGGGACATTTTCTTCTATCCAATCTTCATTTCTTTTTTCCCCCTATTTATCCCCATGTCCTCCAGGGCTCCTCCTGCACTGTGTGGCTGCAGAACCCCTGATTCTGTATGTAGCTCATTTTCTTGATTTGCTCTCAGATCCATTCCTTAGTCATTTCTGCTGTCCTCTGCTGGTATAGTGAACTATGTCCCTCTGTTGCCTTTGCCACTGAACTTCTGGTAAGGGTGAGGCAGTATTTATTTTCCCCCTCTGTCTGTTCTTTGGGAAGTGTGTTCTTCCATACCAGATTGTGACTCATAGTCCACCCTATGGTCACACTCCCCATTAAGAAGGGACACTGAGGTCTCAGCTCTTGGATACTGGTAACACATCTGTCTTCTTTGGTTGCCAATTCATTCCTAGGCTGGTAAAGGCATTATGATTTTGGCAATGTCGAGATGATCTTATTGATATTTGGTTTTTTGGCATTTTCATCCTCTAGGCATCCATTGCTTATATTAAATTCTCTAGGTATTTATACTAAATACCTAGAATTGGTTCTGTTTTCTGAATGGATCCTCACTGGCACACCCTGGATTCTGCAGAGTGGAACTCCCTCGTGCAAACCTCTCTCTTGGAGACGATCTATTCTCATACCTGTGATATACCTGTGAGGTTACATGGCCCTCTCTCCATCCGGAGTGAGGATATAAAGATTTCTAGGAGGCAAACCTAAAAGGAATCAGTAGGACAAAAAGGATAGGTAAAAACATTATCCTTTAATGTTTTAGCAAAATAAATGGGGTTGAGTGGTTGAAGACATTTATGGGCTAAGTGCTTTTCTGAACACGGAAGATTTAGCTGTGAACAAGACAAAGCTCATAAGTATGGGGGGGTACAGACATACTTAAAAAGCCCTAGCTTTTTAAAGTAGTAATAAATTATATGAAGAAGGATAAGAGCGAAAGGAAAGTGGTTGGGAAATGCTACGATTTGGATCTTGAATGTCCTCCAAAGGCTTATGTGTTAAAGACTTGGTTCACAGCAAGGTACTATTGGGAGGTAATGGCACCTTTAAGAGAAGGGGCCTCCTGGGAGGAAGTGAGGTCATTGGGGGCGTGCACTTGAAGGGCTTAGTGGGAGGAAGTGAGGTCCTTGGGACATCCCTTTATCTTTCCACCAGCTTTCCCTACCACGTGGTCCCATCATATTGTTCTCACTCTCCACAGGTCCAAAAGTAATAAAGCCAAGCAATCATGGATTAAAACCTTGGTACCATGAGCTAAAATAAATCTTTCCATTTTATAAGTTGATTTATCTCAAGTACCTGCTACAGTAACAGAATGCTGACTTCCCCAGGGAGGTTCGTGGAGGCTGTTTCCAGACAATGTGGTCCAGGATAATTCTATTGAGAGGTGATGCCTGGGGAGAGACCTGAATAATTCACTGGCCTACTGGCTCTTGCCAGCTCGCATGCCACATCAAATGACGCAGAAAATAATGAGCATCGTACTGAGAATGTGTTGCCCACCTTTTTATTATCAAGGTGAATGAGCATGGTCTTAAGCATTTCCAGTCAAGAGTTTAGTCTCTCTGTTTACAGGAACCATTAACAACCACATTCAACCTGCCCCATCCACAGCCTCTGTGGCTTTGCAAGTGAAACTCAAGGGAGTGGGTGTCTATTGATATGAAAGATTTTCTGGTTAATCTTGCCTAATAAAATGAGAACATCCAGCTGGGAGATGGAACAGGAAAATTAGAATTGATTGCACCATTGTGACCTGTATCCTTGATGTCATTATTTCAATCAGGGATGCATTGGCTGTAGGAAACAACAGAGCAGATGGCAAAAGTGTCAACCCACAGGAGTAATGACACGCACAGAGGACAGCAGAATAGAAAAGAGCTGTGCAGTGTTCCTAGGTCTGAGATTCTGTCTCTCTCCTCTCTCTATTTAGTGTGCTTACCTGGTGCCCCATGGCTGTAAGACATCTACCTACTCTAGGCTGAAGGCTCAAGGCTGAAATGTAGGGTAGTCCAATAACTGATTCTTAACAGAAAAAAAAGTTTTACATCTTTAAAAACCAGGGAAATGCAAGGGTGTGGAGAAGTGGGGACCCTAATACATTGCTGGTGGGATTGCAAATTAGTGCATCCACTTTGTAAAACGATATGGAGGATCCGCAGATGAATGGGAATGAACCTACCATATGATCCAGCAATACCACTTCTGGGCATCTACCCAAAAGAATGGAAACCAAACTGTCGGGCCAACGCATGTGTATCTATGTTTATAGCTGCACAATTTACAATTGACAAACTATGGAACCAGCCAAGATGTCCATCAACAGATGAATGGATTACAAAACTGTGGGATGTGTACACAGTGGAATATTACTCAGTCATAAAGAAGAACAAAATCATGTTATTTGCAGGGAAATGGCTGGAACTGGAAAACATTATGTTAAGTGAGATTAGTCAGTCACAAAATGTAAAAAAATCATATGCTCTTCCTAATATGTGGAAGCTAGGGAGAAAATGGGACATAAGAGGGACTCCAGAGGAAGAAGGAGAAACCTTAGGTGAGCAAGAATTTGACTTAACAGAAGGCGATCGGGGGAGAGGGGACACCCTAATGCACATGATGTACTTTCATGAACATATCAAAGTCAATCACTAAACTGAACTTGAGAAGGAGGGAGGGCGAGGGAGTGGGGCAGGAATTGGGAAAGGGTTAAATGAGAAATGTGTGCATGTATGCCTTTATCAGCTTGTACCTAACAAAGATATATAATTACAGTGCACCAAATAAAATAAAATAAAATTAAAAAACAGGGATATGCAAATCAAAACTACACTGAGATTCCATCAAACTCCAGTTAAAATGACAAACATCAAGAATGCAAACAATAAGAAATGTTGGTGAGGAAGTGGGGAAGTCGGAACTCTTGTACATTGTTGGTGGGGTTTTATATTAGTACAACCACTGTGGAGATCAGTATAGAGGTTCCTCAAAAGACTAGGAATAGAATCACCATAACACCCACCTAGACCACTCCTCAGCATCTGTCCAAAAGAACTGAAGTCAGAATACTGTAGTGATACATATGTACGCATGTTTATAGGAACACAGTTCCCGATACCCACATTATGGAACCATCCTAAGTGTTTACAACAGATGAAAGAATAGATAACAAAAATGAGGCGTATACACACAGTACTATTTTATTCAGCTATAAAGAAGAACGAAATCATGTCATTTGCAAGAAAACGGATGGAATCAGAAAATATTATGCTAAGCAAGATCAGCCAGTCTCAGAAAGTCAAGGGTCAAATGTTTTCTCTCATATGGGAAAGCTAGAGAGAAAGTATAGGAACCAAAGTGACTTTGAATAATTGAGGAGACAGACTAGTAGAACAGTGTAAGAGGATTGGAGGAGATAGGAATGGGTGGGAAAAGGAAACACTGATGAGAGAAACAGTTCAAATTCTGCTATGTCCCTGTATGAAAGTATCTCTACCAATTTCACTATTGTGTACAGGAAGGCCTGTATAACGGGGTGAGATCCAAAGAGAAACATACCAAGACCTGTCTAGATGACTTTCAACCTCACTATGAGGTCTAATTGCAATACACCAAATAAAAGTGTAAAGCAAGAATAGCAACAACAACAAAAGAATAGAAAAAAAAATCCTAAAATCCCCCATGTGACCTCTACTTATGCTTCATTGGAAAACATTTTAATTATAAGCTTAGGTCTCAGGGAGGCTGGGGAAAGCATTCACTATTTCACTCTCAGAGCCTGGAGGAGACACATGGAAGGAGGTATGAGTTTGAGCATTGTGATCTCTATCACATAATCATGGCCCCAGGATTCTGTACTTCTTTATACAGAGTCACTTGTATGTTTAAGTTAGTGTGTAGCAATTAAGGGAACTTTCTTTAATCGTTGGTTCCTATATAGGTGAGTGATCATGAACTTCAATTTTACAAAGCTAGAATCCACAAGGGAGCAAAGAGTGTGGCGTTAAGAAGATGCACACGAGTTGATTAATTTCAGGTTGTCTGTGTGAGTCATTTTGGCCTAAGATCGCGTCTCATAAATTTGCCACTTCCCAGGGAATGTTATTTTAGAATGTGATTTGCGAATTGATGTAAAAATGTATCAAAAGGCATTATAAATCAAAGAGAAACGGTGGCAAAGGGAGTTACTCAGATCATTTGAGCCAATTTGGAAATAATTTCAGACAACATGTGTGAGAAACGGGGATGCTTTGGGCCTATGGACCGAATTCGAGGTCAAAACATATCACAAACAGGTGTACCTTGTGTTTGGAATGAAGTAACCCGAGTGTCAGGCCTTTTGCTAGAGAGTTCACATCTATTATCCCAAAGTCCTGGGAGTCGTGTCTGCTTTAGAGCTGATGGAAACTGAAGCTGAGACAGTGGACCAACGTTACAGGTACTGAGCTGAGTATCTTTGCTCTTATCTTCAACACAAAGTTCACAAATATGGGGGGGATGCAGACATGCTTTACAAAGCCCTGGCTTTTTGAGTAGTGATAAATTATATGAAGATGGATACGGCGAGAGGAAAGTGGTTGGGAAGTGCTGTAATTTGGATCTCGAATGTGCCCCCAAAAGCCAATGCGTTAAAACCTTGATCCACAATATGTTACAGGGAGGTGATGGTACCTTTAAGAGAACGGGCCTACTGGGCGGAAGTGAGGTCACTGGGGGGCGTGCCCTTGAAGTGCCTTGTGGGAGGAAGTGAGGTCACGGGGTGTGTGTCTTTGAAGTGCCTGGTGGGAGGAAGTGAGGTCACGGGAGTGTGTCTTTGAAGTGCCTTTTGGGAGGAAGTGAGGTCACAGGGGCGTCTTCGAAGTGCCTTGTGGGAGGAAGTGAGGTCACGGGGGCGTGTCTTCAAAGGTCTTGTGGGAGGAAGTGAGGTCACGGGGGCGTGTCTGCAAAGTGTCTTGTGGGAGGAAGTGAGGTCACGGGGGCGTGCCTTTGAAGGGCTCAGCGGCTTTTTTCTAGTTGGCCTGTTTACTAGCCATGCGCGTGACACAATGACATGCAAAAGCTACTTGTTTGGTGTCCTCCAGAAACACTATTATGGTAGCTGATGGCTACTTGCAAGTGACTCCCCTAAATAGATGGTGGCATTTTTGTCCTTGGAGCATGAGTAACCAGACATGTTTAGAAGGTCATATGCCTTTTTTTTCCATGGGTGAGGGGAAGCTACGCATAATCCAGGATACTTAAAACTTTCAAACTGAGTGTGGTAGCTTATGCTTGTAATCGAGGCTGAGACTGGAGGATCCCATTCCTGGCCAGCCTTAGCTATTTAGTGAGGCACTCCACAACTCAGTGAGACCCTGTTTCAAAATAAATAAAAAAAACAGGACTAGGGGTGTAGCTCAGAGGTAGAATGCCCCTGGGTTCAATTTCCAGTACTGCAAAAAAAAAAAAAAAAAAAAAAAAACTTTCAAGAAATTTACTTAAAACAGCAACCTTCTTTTTATAAGACTCAGAGTTATAGTTTGGGAAAAAAGGTGAAAGCAAACCATAGGAATTATTATTTTTGGGGTGTCAATATCCAGAGCCCAAAGAGTTTCATCCCTTGGAACAGCCTCACTTTGCTTTCACGCTGTCCTGCTAGCTGACTTGTTTGCTCAGGGGGCCGACATGCCCGATTTCCTCCCACAGAAGGAAAATTCTTTTTGTATCATTTGTCTTCATATGAATAATAGATAAGAGCCTCCCCAAAGCCAAGCACCCAGCGCTTCTGGGTTGCGTGTCTTCTTAAATTTCAGGCCTGCATGGAAGCTTTCTGCTGAGCCTTATCTCTCATGCCAAAAAAAGCAGAGAAGACTCATGATAGTGGCATCTCCTCTCATCTGTGCTCGCACGCTGAGAAGGGAAGTTCAGCTGCCTACATTTCAAATGGCAGCTTTCAAAGGCATTAGGAAAAAAAAAAGTAAAGGAAACAAATACTGAGCTATTACAAAGAGTTTTTAAGCAGGACGTGTTTATTAAGCGGACTTTATTCTCTCCCGCGCATTCAAAGACATCTGATTAAACTATGTCAGGAGAACTGACAAAGCTTTTTTTTTTTCCATCTGTGCAGGGCAGATAAACTGGTCCTTGGCAGATTTTTATCATCTCTTAGGCTCCATACCCAGGGAGAAGCTCTGACCATGCTTCATGTGAAGCAGGAGTGTGGAACACACACACCGGAAAACAGTCGGAATATCCTTGGCTCGCTTTGAAGCCCAGCCCTGGGAAGCCTGCAGGTGGGACTTGGTAGCATCTCTCTGGCTGCTGCCGGCACTCAGAAGGCATAGGATGATTTGGGCTGAAGCCAGGGACAAATCACAGAGACACTGATTTAAAAGTGCTCCAAGAGTTTGTGTGTATGTGTGTTTCTGTCACTCTCTATCTCAATATGATGTGTAATTACAATGCACCAAATTAAGGAAAACTTAGAGTAAGGAACAAAAATTTCCAAGTAGGCATGTTCTGAGGGCTTTCCCAGAAATAATTGCGGGTGAGAGATAGGTTGTCAGGTATTTGGGACGATCTGCACAGGTGCAAGGTATTGCCCATGGCTGATCTTGCTGCTTTTAGAGCTATTGCCAGGACCAGCACCAGGACCAGGGTGGCCAGGAATCTGACAAACATGCTCCTGACCATTGTTTGGCCTTCACATTATTGACCCGTAGCCTTTTGCTGACATTGTAATAACACATCAGATTGATACAGAGCTTCTCTTCCTGAGGGCTCAACTGATTTCCACAGATACAATCTTTCAAATTTTGACAGGTTCTCTTTTTGGTATTGTTAAATAGATGGGCATTTTTTTGGGGGGGGGGGAGTAAAGTCCTAGAAATTAGAGTATTTTTTCCCACAGCTGATCAGTTCATTGCTTTCAGAATTTCCAATGAAATTGCATATTCACACTTGGATGTAATATTCCTAGCATTGTATCCTTCACATTTTATCTTTTTATTTGTTAATATTCTCAGATGACCATTTTGGTTATCATTCCTCTTATTCTTCCTGGTGTTCTTAGCAATTTTTCATTAATTTGGTTTTATTGAGTCTAACTAGGACATTTGTCACTATTTCCTTTCTTTTTGGTGGTGCTGGGGATTGAACCCGGGGCATTCTACCTTCGAGCTACACCCCCAGCCCTATTTTATTTTATATTTTGAAACAGGATCTCACTAAGTTGCAGAGAGCCTCACTAAGTAGCTGAGGCTGGCTGCAAACCTGTGATCCTCCTGTCTCAACCTCCTAAGTACTGGGATTACAAACATGTGCCACCACATCTGGCTACTATTTCCAAATTATAGAAATAAATAATAGGCTCTGGGAATCCACGGTAATCTTCAAATCTCAATCCAATCCAATCACATCTGCCAAGTTCCCCTTTCCATGTAAGAAAACAGATTCACAAGTTCCTGGGATTTGGATTTTGAGGACCCCCCTTTTTTTTTTTGCCTACTGTGAACTAAAACCTACATATAAAGTTAAAATGAAAGCAGAAGCAGTTTTATCTGGGTGTCGAATAGATTTGCGAACTGAGATACAAACATTTAGTTTAGAACCTGAAAGATAAGTGAGTCAGGGCAGAAGTGTCCAGAACAGAAAGTGGAAGAGAACAGGTAGCTTAGTATGTTTTGTAGATTAGCAAGAATGAAGGGAAGAACCCAGGGTGAGACACTGATGTGTGTTGGGGTGATTACAGATTTTGCCAATCCACTGAAATACCTGTGCCAAGGACGGACTGGCCACTTTTGAATATTTTCAGGCCTCAGGGGTGTTGACAAAGTATTGGTTATTAGCACCGAGATTCAGCCATTAGCATAGTCTCTGTGCAGTAACTTATTCCTGTCTGCGAGTCCCTAAGGGAATTTTGTTCTCTCTTTGACCATTCTGTAGCCATTTTGGCTTTTATCACACCACAGTAAACACTTCGATTATTACTGTTTTGTACATGAAGAACAGAGGCACAGAGAGGTTACTTACATTGCCCAAATCTCCACAGATAGATTTTGAGCCCATGTCATTGGATTCTACAGCCCATGCTTATAATCAGTAGTTTATACCACAATGAAAAAAAAATAACTTGCATATTGGAGAAGTCAGAACTGAGTTGTGCCAAGTGAGTCTACAAGATACTAATTCTATAGGAAAAGTCATATTACACTCTTTCCCCAGCATTTGAAATCAGCTTATGTAAAATATCTTCTTTTTGAGTCAGCTGTCCCACTATTTGCATATATTCAAAGGAATTATAATTGGGATGTTGATGAGATATCTACAGTCCCATGTTCATTGTAGCGTTATTCATAATAATCAAAATACGAAAGTAATCTAATGCCCCATTAGTGCATGAGTGAATAAGGAAAATGTGGTATATATGCACAATGAAATATTATGCAGCCTTTAAAAATAAGTGAATTTTGTGGATTTTCACAATGTAGTCGGAGCTAGGAGACATTATGTTAAGGGAAATAAGCCAGGTATAGAGATAAATACCATATGATCTCACTTATATGTGGAATCAAAAAAATCACAATCTCTTGGAAACAGTACAAATGTATTTTTTCTAGTATATCTATTATTATTCCATTGTTCATACTTCATTATTCCCTTATCATTAACACTATTATATTAAATATGTTATTATACATTATAATATATTATACATTGTGTATTATTTTAACATGTTGACATTATTATTAACATTATTCCATTGTTCATACCTTTCTTAGGGAAAGAAGGGGTTCATGAAGTCAGCTAAAATCCCATGTTTCCTACCTTGATACTTCCCTCAAATGCAGCTGTGTACCAACAGTCCTAAGGCCCCCAGTCCCCGTGGGAGGCTCTGGTCATTTGTTGAGTGAATGTGGGCACCGTGCCAAGAGCAAGTGACTTACCCTTAGGGGCTGGAGGAACCAGGTCCCCGGGCCACACATGTGATTTGCTTGTCATGCATAAAGTTAACTCATAGTATTTTAACTATATTAGGTTAGATTTCAACATTTTAAAACTCTAGATGTTTTGAATTTAAAAAATTCAGATTTCTCATTTTTCTGGGAAATAAAAAAATAAAAACGTGGCAGTTCTAGGCGCAGATTCCTCCTGGATAGTATTCAACAGCCATTGAGTGGTAGCTGCTGGCTTGGCTCTGAACTAGTGCTCTCCAGTTTACCTCTGTCCTCAGTACTGTAAAATCAGGGCCAAGTGTTAATCATTAGTTATAATCAGCTCAGGCTTTTGTTACTCTCAGATGTTGTCAGTTCACTTCAGGTCCACCTGGCCTCGACAGGTATGTGTTTTGTAACAAGGCAGCAGTAAGGAGAAAGTGAAGAGATTTAAGCCACTGAGCAGCCTGATCAGATTTGAATGTCAAAGCATTCTATTGGAAGCAGCATGAGAGAGGAAGTATTGTGGGGAGAGAGACAGGAAGAGGTTTGGAAAACCTAGTCAATAATCCAGGAATGCTGTCTTAGTCTGTTTTTGGCTGCTGTAACACAATACCAGAGGCTGGATAGTTTATAATATATAGAAACTTATTTGGCTCACAGTTCTGGAAGTTGGGACATCCATGATCAGTGGCACATCTGTCCAGGGGCTTCTTACTGCATCACAACATGGTGGAAGGCATGACGTAATGGGAGAGAAAGAGCACTCTCCTGCCACCCTCACCGACTCTCTGTGGAATGTCATTTACATGAACACATCTTAAACTATTGTGAGAAGTCATCAGATGGTGTCTCTCAAGCAGGGGTCAATGGGAAGCTTTCGGAGTAATGAAAAGATTCTTAGCACGTTCAATCTCTATAATTGGTTTAATTGTTATGTCTAAAGGGAAGGAAAAGAGGGCAGATTCCACTGCAAGGTGAGGTGTTTACTCAGAAAAACTCACACATAGCCGTTGCTTTCATAAGAGACAGTCTGTGAATTGAGTTCAGAAGACTATGCGTATAATGCCAAGAATTGGCTGCAAGATCTGCTGGGCATGAATAAAAGAAGCAGAGATGCTCTTCAAAATAACTGTCCTATTAAGAGTAGCTTTTATGGAGTCCATAATTAAGACATGTTATTTTTAGAGAATATTCCAAATCACTGTCCCCTCATCAGTCCATCTTGATGACCCATTAAATCCATCCTTATTGCACATTTGGGTCCGTACTGGACCTCAGGAAAGCGAGTTGATAGTGTGTGTTTTCTGATTTGCTGGTTCTAAAGACAGGCAGTGGCACAATTAGACAACACCTAATCCAGAAGGTATCACCATGGGTGATGTTACACTTCCTAATTATTGCAAAGACATTTTTATTCCTGTAATGAACCATGTGTGAGCTTTGTCTTCTAACCCTTGGAGTACATTTAGGATATGTGAATAATATTTCCTTATTCTTTTTTTCTGCTTAGCCTAAGTGTATTATGGAAACAGACAGTGAATTTTAGTAAAACCAAGTGTCCTCTGGGGTCCCTTCCAACCTTAAAAAGCAGAATAAAACTAAGAATATGAATGGAAGCAAGAAAAGCAAAGACAGCCATTTATAACAATGTAGAGAGGATACGAAGCCCCTGGTGTTTTGCGGCTTTTACGATTGTTTATTCAATAAATAAGTCAACTGGGAGCTCGTAGTCAGCATAGCCTGATTATAATCAGGAAGCCAAATGGGTAGGATTGGGGGCATCCTAGATCAGATAGTGAGATTCTCAAAGCCGACCAGACCACATTATCTTGCTTGTTTCTGGATCCTGGATGTTCTAATGTTGGCTCTGTGGTTGGCACAATAAATGAATCCAGGTCACACCAGTCCCATCCTGGTCTATCTAGGAAAAGCTTTAAAAGAGGCCATTAAAAGTAGGGTCACCATAAACTATACTGAATCCCCAAAGAAAGGGTCAAGAACTCTTGTCTTGACTTCTGACTGCTCTCTCTTCTTGGATACACTCCATGCACCATACCAGTTAGATGGTAATTACTTTCTGGTCCCACTCATCTCCCTAAGCTAAGCACATGACCAACGTTATGGAGAAGTTGATTTATTTCTTGATATATATTATGTTCTAAACAACTAGCTGAGCATGGTGGTGCAGGCCTGTAATCCCAGTACTTGAGATGCTGAGACAGGCCAGTAGCAGGTTTGAGGACAGCCTCAGCAAATAATGAGACTTTCATCAACCTAATGAGATCCTGTCTCTAAAATAGAAATAAAACAGGGCTGGGGATGTAGCTCAGAGGTAGAATGCTCCCAGGTTCAACCTCCTGTACCACAAAAATAAAATAAAATAAATAGTTCATCAAACCAGGCTTGGTGGTGCACCCTTGTAATCCCAGTACTTGGGAGGCTGAGACAGGAGGATCCAGGTTCACGGCCATCCTCAGCTACTTAGTGAGGTACTGTGCAACTTAGTGAGACCCTGTTTCAAAATAAAGAATAAAAAATAGGGCCGGGGGTATAGTTTGGAGATAGAATGTCCCTGGGTTCAATCCCCAGTACTGAAAAAAAAAGTTCATCATCTAAACAGAGAGGCAGAGGGTCAGATGGAAAATATTTTTCATTGAGTGAAAATACTTTGGGAAAACGTAACCTTTTCCACTTGGACAGTAGGGTTAAGCAGAAAATTGAGACAAGGGATGAGGTATACTTTCTATTATTGCCAGCTTCCAATGTTCTTGATCTCCCAATGCCTGCCAATGCAGTTTAAATGGCCTTTTTTTTTTTTTTTAAGTTCTCCTCAGCTTGTAGCTGGGGCTTTAGTTCACACTGATTTTTGCAGCTAAATTATACAGCTCTGACAAAGGAGCTTAATAAAGGAAAAGCAGACGGCCCTGAGCGGGGGCTGTTCTGAATTGCGGTCCTGATAGGAGCTCTCACTGAGAAGGTCCAATCAGTCGAAGCGGCCAGCCATTGAGCAGCCATGATCAGGGAGATATTAGAGCAAACCTTATTGTAAGGACTTCTCGATTGATGCCGTTTTTTTTTTTTTTTTTTTTTTTTTTTCCCCAGAGGCCATAGTCCCGAAGCTTCCAAATATCAAAAAGGTTCAATATCTTATGGAAGAGGTATTTAGGGAAAATTGGCCCCCAAATCACTGTGCCCTTGTAATATGTTCTTATTCATTTCATATGAAGGCTGGAGGGGAAGCTCTTCTTAAAAGAATTGTTAGAATAAAAATGTTCTCTTGGTTTCTTCATCAGGAGGCAAGTTTAGCTATTTAAGGTTTTCTTTTTTTTTTTTTTTTAAGGGTGTAGTAATTTCAATTAAATGTGAACTTGACATTTTGTGACATGTACGATTCTCTCAGCCAACCACCAACTCTAATGTATGGGCAATTAGGGACAAAGGTCTTGCAGAAGGTCTGGCTCGCCTGTCCCCTCCTGTGTGAATATAGAGTCTTAGAGGGGCTGGGCTTTGCTTTGAACTGGTGAGCCAAGGCGGAAATGGGTACCAGAGGGATGCTATGAAGCAGGGCAGGTGATCTTTCTGCTCATCAGAATTATTAGCAAGAAGTAGACCGTGTTCTCCAGGTATGGTTCTCCTCTGGGCTGCCCCTGAGGCCCACACGTGGCCTCTGCTGGGCTTATGACCTTCTAGTTCTTCTCTTTCTAGGCAGGAGCTTTGTATCTCCTACCTCAGAACCTCCTCAATGCACAATATAACCTCCCATGATTCATTCTGTTAATGGAGACAAAGAGCCCATTAGAAAAAAGTGCTGGACAGCTCCTCCACTCTAGCATTGTGTTCATCAAGAGGACTTCAGTGGGTAGCTGGGCAAGGTAGTGCTTGTAATCCCAGAATTTGGGAGGCTGAGACAGGAGGACCAGAAGGTTTGTGGCCAGCCTCAGGAACTTAATGAGTCCCTATTTCCAAATTAAAAAAAAAAATAGGGCTGGGGATGTAGTCCCCAGAGGTGTATATGCCTCTCGGTTCAATCCCCAAAGTTATAGTTAGGTATTGAATGTCCCCTAAAGAGCTCATTTATGAATATTTGGGGTTGATATAGTTAAGTCATGAGACTTGTAATCTAGGCAGTGTAATCTCATCCATTGTAATGGATTTATCTGGGTGTTGGCATGAGCTGGTAGCTGTGGCCAGAGAAGGTTGATACCTGGGTTTGTGGCCCTGAGGGTTACATATGGTTCCTCATTCCCTCACTCTCTCTTGGTTCCGGCCTCCATGGTGTGAGAACAAAGTCTTGTCCTCTCCCTCTCTCTGCTTCCATCTGCGGCCATGCTTGAGAGCCACAGTCCCCAGCCTCACATAGACTGAACCCCAATATCCCCAAGGACAACTGTGAGCTAATGCATCTTCCTTTCTCTAAGTTACATGGTCAGGTTTTTTAGATTATAGTTGTAAAAATGCTAACTACTACAACCAATACCACTACCCTACACACACCATTTACACACACACACACACACACACACACACGGACTCTGAGGGTATTATTTGGTTTTAGGACTTCCTTGGAAGCCCTTATTCATGCCTTTGGCAGTTCAGCATTTTTCTCTCTTTCTCTTTTTTTTTTATTGGTGCATTGTAATCATACATTGTGATGAACTTCAGGGGGACAGACATCCATGCACATGGCACTCATTGAGTCCTCCCCCATTTCTCTCTCCATTTCCTCTCCCTCCCCACCTTCCCCGGCATGACACTGTGATTGGCTTGGATCAATTTGTATATTTACTTTGTGTCCGTTGGGGGGCTGGAGAAGGAGCTCAGTGATAAAGCCAGGCCTAGCATGCCCAAGGTCTTGAGTTCAATCCCTGAATTCCAAGTACTGCCTTAAAAAAAAAAAAAATATATATATATATATATATATATATATATATATATATATATATATATATACATATTCTCTTAAAAAAAACTTTTATTGTTGCATTGCAATTCTACATCATAGTGAAGTTCATAAATTGGTAGCAGCATACATGTACACCAGTGCTTGGTGTATTTCCTTGCACATTCGCCTCCTTCTTGTACCTGTTAGTGAGATTGTTGTGATACCTTCACATATGGAAACAGTTCCCTTCCTCAAGCCTCAATATCCCCCTCACCGCATCCTTCCTTCAATTCCCTTCCACTATTTTACTGGTCTCCTCATTTTTCTGATGTTCCTTTTGTTCCCCATTTTTTCCCCTCTAGCTTCTACAGAGGAGAGAAAATATGCCACCTTTGCCTTTCTGAGACTGCCTGATCTCACTTAGCATAATATTCGCTAGTTCCATCCACTTTTCTGCAAATGACATAATTTTGTTGTTCTTTATGGCTGAGTAAAATGCCATTGTGTGTATATACACTGTACTTTCTTTATCCAGTCATCTGTTGGAGGACAAATTATGGAACCAGCTTTTTTTGTTGAATTCCCAACTGCGTCTGTGATCAAAGCAGCCACGGCTTGGGAGAGGAGAACAGAGGAACCTGTGGCCTTCAGGTGACAGTCTGTTGGAGAGAAGCCCCTCGTTCCATAGGACAACCTTGGGGACTTGAGTCACCTCAATGTTTTCTTGATGCCTCCTTGTTTTAATTTTGTGGGGTTAGTATATGCTTTCTACCAACTTGTAATACAGGGTAAAATTTGAGAGTGTCCATTAAAAAGTTCTAAAGAAGTAGAGGTTTCCACTGTGGGAAAAAATCTAGAATTTTTTAAAATTTTCCTTTCTGAAGAAAGCACACATTGAGGGTAAATTACACGGAGTTTGCATTAAGTACTTTGAGATCCTCCGAGAGAAGCAAAGTATATCCAGGGACTTGCCCTGGCCTGCCATGTGTCTCCCTCTTTAAAAAATTGATTCCATTACTGAAGAAAGAGCTGAGAGAAAGAAGTCTGGGACACGGGTTATATTTTCTGCAAAGGCTTTCAAAAAGCATTTGATAAAGTATCATATAGAAGCCTCGCATGAAAGCGAGGATTTATGAATTACAGAAAAAAAGAAGTCACTTGAAAATGAGGCAGCGAAGAGAGCAAGGAGCTATGATTAGTCACTCTGACAGACAGTCGAAAAATAGGACTCGGCGTGGCGGGTTTAGGAAGCTGTCCCTCAGCAGTGGGCAGCGGGCTGTGTCCTCCCTTGTAAGTCACTGACAAGGGAGCCTGAGCAAGTACCTTGATTTCTCCAGAATCTCAGCAGACCAGCTGGGCTCAGAGGGGCTTCCATGGGGAAGGAATGATTCCAATAGTCCAGGGCCTGGGTGAGGTCAAGGCAGAGCCACCCATGCTTCCTCTGCTGATGGCCTGTTGCAGCGGCTTGGGGGCCTTTGTCCAGGATCTGGTGGTCTCTGCAGTTTGGAGAGCTGCAGATGAGGGTGCTATAATTGGTAGTGGGTGCTTTGTTCTTCTGGGAGTATTTAACCTTTAGGACTAGGGCTCTTCTTAAGGTTCTAGGTACCCAGGGGCCACTCTCACAATTAAAAGTGTGAGCAACTTTTAGACCAGGTGAGTTTTGATTCTTCTGGGTTTCACCAGCCCCAGGGCCATGATCTCTCTCTCTTTTATTTTTTCTTGGTGCCAGAGGTGGTGGAATCCAGGGTCATTCTACTTCTGAGCTACACCTGCAGCCCTATTTTTTTTCATTTGGAAACAGGGTCTCACTAAGTTGCCAAGAGCCTTGCTAAATTACTGAGGCTGGCTTTGAACTTATGATCCTCCTGTCTCAGCCTCCCGAGTACTGGGATTACGGGTGTGAGCCACCACATCTGGCCAGGGCCATGATCTTGCTGGGAGTGTGGACTGTCATAATCTCAGAGGTTGAGCCAGGCTGGGAAATTTCACAGTGTCCTCCTTATTTATGCCCTAGACTTTCCCAGGCCCAGTTCTGTTCCACCCAGTGTTCCTGAGATATGCGTTTCTTTTATGCACATCTGATTTATTTATAAGGGCTGGAAAGGAGTTTAAGGCAGAAATCAAGGTGAGCATACACACAGCATGGCCTGACGGGTGACTCAGTGATGCCCACAGTCAGTCTGTGGACACTTCTCTTACTACCATTGGTTCCTGTTTCACCTGTGAGTCTCAATGTCTTTTTCCAAGTTTGATGTTCCTTCCTTGGCTGAGAAGATTTCCCTGGCTTCTTTCCTCAGGAGCACAATCTGAATAAAGAGCTCTCAGTGGATCCAGTGGGTAACATGGGGAGAATAATCTCAAAGCAATAAATTCTAGGGTTTTCTAAAATTCATGGTCAGAGGACATTCTGAAATATATATTGAAACCATTGATTGACCCATGAGGTGATTCCCCATATCATCATCATTTTCAAGTTTTTCTTCTACTCTCTCTAGGAGCAGGTGTTTCAAATGAGTAGCACAGCTCCTGGGGACAAGAAAGAAGAGGATAGGGGAAACAATATTGGTGGCAATTGGCGACAATAGCTAATAAGGTTTTCCAGGGAAAGTCACCTAACATTTGTATTTTTCACCCTTCTCCTAAAGAGACTTGCACAGGATGAAAGTAGAGTCTCTCATCTTGGTACACCTGAGAGCTGTCTGGTATTTTGCAAAATCTAGTCCACATCTTCATCTAGTTATAGATGGAGACATAGGCCTTGTCTTCTTTAAAGACTTGTAGGTATAAAATTTGCCAGATAATGCCATTTCTTTGGTGCATTTGAACTTACCTTTCCAGACAGCTCTTTTTGCCCAATTAAAGTGGAGGTCACTCTAGGACTATCCAACACTCTTTGGATTTTGATCTGTGGACACAGGCTTGCTCTCCTGATGCAGAAGATCAGGAGGAAACTTCATGCTCTGAGCAGAGGCAGCAAATGGAGAATTTATGAACCAATTGAAGGATGTGTTTGTAGACTGGCAATCCTTGAGAAATGAAGAGGCAAAGCAGTACCATCATTCAGTTAAGTCCAGTTAAAAAACATAATTTCCACATTACATTTTTACTTAAGACAGAGCCTTCCCATTGTAGAACTGCTTCATTTTTTAAATACTTTTATTGGCGCCTTGTAATTATACCTTGGAGTGAGGTTCAAAATCATGCAAACACATATGCATACAGGTTTTATCTGTTTGTCTTTTGATGTATTTATATTTTCAATTGTCAGTGCATCCTCTTCTAATTATACTATAGAATTCATGTTCTGCTTCTAGTCCAGAGGACCATTTTTTATTATCAGATAAACTACTATTTAAAATTATTTGAGAAATAAAAACATACCCTTATACACAGTGTATGAGAACATTAAGTACTGTAGTACCGGAAATAATTAAATTATCATTAGTTGCCCCAGGCTGTACCATCTGTGAAATAGACATGTTAATACTATGGTATTGTTGATAAACATTGGAAGGAACAAGATGTGGGCAACGTATTTTGAAAGTAGATAAAAATTTTAAAAAGTTGCCAGTATTCAACATTTACTTAGATGATAATTCCACCAAGATTGACCAAAAAAATTCCCAAATATTGTCATTATAAACTTTAAAATTGGCGCTGAATTGAATAATTCAGAAATTTTTTTCTCCTTTATCAAATCCATGTTTTGGGGCCTGGCATGGTCACTACTTGGGAGGCGAAGAGAGGAAGATTGCAGGTTTGTGAAGCTAACCTTGACAATATAGTGAGGTTCTCAGCAATTTAGTAAGACTCTGTTTCCAAATAATAAAAGAAAACAGGACTGGGTGTAGCTTGAATGTAGAATATCCCCTGAGTTCAATCTGCAGCAACACACACACACACACACACACACACACACACACACACATACACACACACCATGCTTTGGGGTCCTCACAGTGTTTCAAGCTGTAAATTCTAAATCGTAATGCCATAGAACCACACTGACTCTTTAGTATTCTGTTGCTTCTTTTCCTCATGTCTGTTGACTAGAGTATTGGGCTGTAACTTCTGAGAAGGATTGAAAGTAGGTGATTGGAATGTCGGAACTTTGTCATGGATGGATCCTGACTTCTTCCTGCTTTCTCTCCTTCTACAGCCTCTGCTACCTTCCTGGTGTAGGCACAAAGGGAGGGGTCTGCAGCTTTTCAGATGAGGCACTGCAGACATGCAGTACAGGCAGCTCCCATGATGGTCTGACTTACACATTTCTGACTTTGCTATGGTACAAAGGGAGATTCATTCATTGGAGACTACACTCTGCATTTTGATCTTTTCCTAGATTTTCAGTGTGATATTCCCTCATGATGCTGGGCAGTAGCAGTGTGCCCCAGCTCCCAGTCAGCCCTGTGACCAACAGAATAGACAATTGATACTTTGCAGAGTGCTGTGCTGCTAAGCTATGATGTTCCAGTAAGTTAGGTGTGTCCAATGTGCATTTGACTTATGATACTGTCAGCTTACAATGAGCTGATCTGGACATAACCCCTATTGTAGGTTGAAGAGCACCTGCACTCCTCTTATTAACACTGGTTGTCTCCCCCTTGCAAGAGAAACCACAGGCATTGTGTTGACCAGATTTTCATTGCTGTGAACAAAATCCCTGACAAGTACAACTGAGAGTGTCAGGAAGCTTTATTTTGGCACAGGGATTCAGAAGACTCAGTCCATGGTCTGTGGGCATCATGGCAGAAGGGCATCATGGAAAAGAAGGATGTGGTGGAGGAAGTAGATTAGCTCATGGCAGCTGAGAAGCAGGGGAAGAAGGGGACAGAGTGACCAGGGACAGATATAGTTCCGAAGGCTACACCCCTGATGACCCTCCTTCTCCAGCCATGTCTCATCTGATTCTGGTTTTCACTACCTCCCAGTAAGTACACTCATAATTCATCAAATAGATTAATCCGCTGATGAGGTTCAGTCCTCATGAGCCAAGCAGTTCACATCTGAACATTGCTACTGTTGTCTAACACATGAGTCTTTGGGGGTCATGCCAGATTCAAATCATAACTGGCATACCCACCTAGTTCAGCACATCTAGTCTCTTCCTCTCCCCTTGGGACTTCACGGAACACCTGCAACACAAAGTCCTCCAGCCCCTACCCCGGGTGCCTCCCCAGGGTGGAGCAAGCTACTTCATGCATCTGGGTCTGTTGACCTCATTTGTGAGTGGCTTTTCCTATCCTAACGTGAAGGGGGTTCCTTGTTGCTGCGAGCCTTGCAGCCTTGGCATGTATGTGCAGCTCGGCCCAGTTGCATTTTCTGCTCCATTTTTCAAACTCTACATGAAACTTCCCACCTAGGAAGTTTAAAGAAGTGAAAACATGCTGTCTTTCTGGGTAGCTTCTCTAGTGGCTTTATTTGGCTGTTCAAGGGAAGGCATTAACTTTATACATTTTGTTACTACTAAAAACCTAGCTCTTCTCTCATATAATAGATTTAAGCATTGATAGCTGTATTATCCACTAGTTGTGAATATTATGGCTTAACCTAGTATTGTAGTGGTTAACTCTTAGTGGGGGCTTACTATGTGTCAAGGAGACATTGCATGCATACTTGGTAATAAAGCTGTAAGGATGGTCCTCAGTATTCCCTCTTCATAACCTGCACTGATGAGGCTAGATAAATTTACTAATCTTTCAAATTCTCCCTCCGAGTTAGTGGAGAGTCAGACCTGCAACCAAGTTCTGAAATGGTGCCCTGTGTAAAACATCATCTATCGAAAGAGGTCATGGCCATTCTTCTCCAGAATAAGTCTCACAAGATTTATTTAGGCTTGAAAAATGAATTAAATAAAGCAAAAACATCCTACTTTTATATAGATAATTCTATATATACAACTACTATAAAAATTAGTGGAGTAGCAATGATCGTTCACAGGTGAGGATAGTTAAGGTAAAATGAATAGAATGAGAAAAAAGGAAGAGTACAAGAATTAACCAAATGTATTAGTACAACACACAGCTGGAGAATTCGGGGACTTTTCTAATGGAGATATTGGATGTCAGGACTCAGGCCTCTCATATCTTCACTTTCCTTCTTGAACCATCTTTCTCTCTCCTTTGTTGATTTCTCTGTCTCTTCTTATCCTACAACTGACACGGAATGTGCCATGCCTGGCTGTCTCGAAAGTGTCTTCAGACTGTTCTAGATCTAACATACTTGTAGGAAATCTTCTAGTACTTCCAGTGAGTGGTTTTACAATTAGTTTCCAGCTCTGACCTTGCATGAAATTTTATTTCTGAATCTTCAATGTTGGACTGAACATTTCATACTGTAACTTATGATTCATTCTCATTTTCCAGGACTGTGGACTGTCCTTGTTTCTGCCGTTGGCACCAAGATCTTCCCATTGAAAGACATTAAATTCATCTCAGATTTGCACTTCTCTTTTCTTCAATTCTAGAGAATTACCTTATTCTGTACTTCCTGAAATTTTATTCCTTTTGTAATAGAGTATTTTTTACAGTCTCTTCTCTGAAGCTCAGGTTTGAAAAGTTGAGAGAACCTCAGTCTTTGGCTTCTGCTAGTTTTGTTTCTTTTTGGTAAACATGCTGAATTTAATGTAATATGAAAATCTCAATCACACTTCATTGTATGTGTATATGGGGTGGAGGAAACTTGTGTATACATATTGCTTTAAAAACTCAATGTGCTATCCAATATATTTTTTAAAAGCCCTAGACAAAGTTTCTTGAGAAAAATATATTTGGGAGAAATAATACTTCAAAGAGAAAAAGTTGTTTTTTTTTTACAGTAATAGAAATTGTATGTGAGGTATTAACCATTGTGGCTAATGATGCATAGTAGGCCTAACATATTTACTACTGTCTTACTAATCTATAAATATGTTTAAAAGTGAGGAGACAGTGGAACTTATTTACAGTATCATTATTTTAGATTCTGCTTTGTTGTTAAAATATGTGGGTTATCAAGTCCTTGTCCTCAGGTATTATTCTCCGAATCCGTGCAGAATCTAAATCTGGTTTTGACCTGCATTTTCAGAGGACCTCAGTGTTATCCAGCTCCAGAGCAAAACTCCCTGTGATTAGGGCATCCGGAGGGTGGCTGTCCATGGAAGTTAAACCCAGAGCACAGAGCTCTTGCATCCCAAGGGCCACAGCAGAGTTGGGCACAGTGGCTTATACCTATCATTCCAGTACTTGGGAGGCTGAGAGAGGAGGTTTGAAGGTTTGAGGCCAGTCTCAGCTACTTCATGAGACCCTCCAACTTAACAAGACCCTATTGCAAAGTAAAGATAAAATAAAATAAAATAAGAAAGAAAACAAAATGGACTGGGAGTACAGCTCAGAGGTAGACTGTCCCTGGGTTCAATTTCCAGTACCACACAGAAAAAACAACAACAACAACTCAAGGTAACAGCATGCTCTGAGGATTTCCTGCTGCAGTCCTTGGCTCTGCCACATGCTTTCAGAAAAGGGTGATACTTTGGACCATCTTCTTGGATGAAAATACCATTGGAGAAATGTTGATTCCTCAATCAGGATTAGCAAGGTCCTAGGCTTATGTGATGAAAAAGAATTGTAACACCAGACAGTCAGAGATATAGACAGAAGTTTATTTAGAAAAGTAGGGAATACACAGTCAATGGAGAATGTGGGCCATCTCAAGAAGGGGGGAGGCACCTTTGGAAATTTAGGGTTCTTCTTTTTGGGGGGATCTCAGTCCAGTAGTCTCCAGGCAGTTTCTGATGGTCTAGTGGTCTGGTCATCCTTAGGGTCCTCAAGCTTCATTATCTGTTCAATAGATAAGCTGGAGAGTGTCCTAAATTATACATTTCTCAAGATATTTTATCTGTCTTGTTAACAATGCACTGGGCAATAATAGTTTCCTTCAGTTAACTATAGAATCTACAGATATGCCAGGAAATTGGGAGAGACAGGTCTGGGAAAAAGAACTGGTTTGAGGAGTAAAGTTATATTTTAATTTTCCTTCCTGTGTGTCTCCTTTCCACCTTTTTATTTCTTCCATTCTACATTAAAACCAAGACATTTCACTTCACTTTTTTTCTTTCCAATTTTAGAAAACCAGGTTTTAATATTCTTTCTGAGCATATTTGTAATAATTTTCCTCTCTGGAAAATCTCTTCTTTTCTTCCTGAGTAAGAATGACACATGCATGTACAAACACCTTCGTGCACACGCACCCAGGAGATCTACCTGATTTCTCCTCCCCAGGGCTTTCCTAGGACCACCTTGAAGACTGGAGAGAAAGGGAGATGAAATGTTGCTTCCCTGAGCTTTGCTGTATTGGAAAGGCTTATCTTATCTGACACAATCACAAAGCCATAAAATTAAAAGGTAGCCCCTGGGCTGTGATCTGGTCAGCGTTGTGCCTTAGGCAGTGAGTACCCATTGGGGCACTTTTCAGAGCAGCAGTATACAAGGCATCCCATTGGTCTTCACAACAGAATTGCTTTACTTTAGTGAAAGTCACATCTTTTTTTTTTTTAAACAAATCAAGTTTGCCTTTAAACAACAGTTTTTAAATCTATTTCTCTGCCAGCCAAGTGACTGCCTTTGTCCCTGGATCCCTGTTCTCTCTATTGTTAGGTAGAGGGATTTTTTTAAAGCCTTATTGTCCATATTTATTACGAGAAGGAAATGGAATCTGGTATTTGCTTAACACCAGAATCTGAAAAACCAAAGAGCTGGGTAAATGGCAGCTGTCACAGGAAGAATGAAGGTCAGGTACAGAGGTCAGTCCCCTTGTCTCTGTCCTTGGTCACCCAGTACATTCCTTCAGTGTCCTGGGTAGTGCTGTTCCTTACTGATTTGGATCTCATAGCCTGTCTGCTATTGATTCTCCTGGAGAAATCTTCATGTGGCTGAGGAGGGGTCAACTCTGCAGCTGCTTGGAAGCTTCTGGATGCAGTCAGTGGTCAGAAGTCTGGTCCTCATGGTGTGTGTTTCAAAACTCCCCAGGTCACAGCACCTGGCTCCTGGGTACACAGAGAGGTGTCCCTTATGCTGGGATGGGCTGCAGTGTATGCATCCTCTGTTCTGTTGCAGGAGACCTATGCCCATTTATTGTTACCCGACTGAGAAACAATGTAGGGTACTCTCCTCAACTATAGAAAAGATGGTGGGGGAAGAGAAAATTAATGGCACTCAATATTCCAGCAAAGAACCTGACAGATGACTCAGGACAGGTGGCCGGCAGCCAGCAGCTCTTAGAAATCTAGGTCCTGGCCCTTCACTGGAAGAGACATTGCATGTGAGGCTCCTCCTCCAAGAGGTTCATGTCACCAGCTCTCCACAGGAGCTTCTGACAAGCCCCCCTTCCTACCTGAATAGCTTACCTCCCTCGTTCCTGGCCTTCAAATGCTAGGGTGAGCTGTGCAAACATCATTCCAATCATAGTCATTTAGATGAACTACTTAGGATTGATGCCTAATTAGCATGCAGCACAGTGACAATTATGTATATCATCAAACATGTGTCACAGAATCTCCTTTGCTCATTTTATCTGATTAAGACACTAAATGCCATTCACGTACACTGGGGTTTGGTAGATTGATGCCTCACAGGACAATGTTCTCACAGAACTTATGTTCTCTCTGTGTCTCTGGATGGCCACACGGGGTCTTTGTTGAGATGGAAATTCTGACCTCTCTCTCTGCATCATCCCTCTATCATGCTTATGTTATCATTTGTTTCAGTGCATAA
Organism: Graphiurus murinus; assembly: GCA_004027655.1. NCBI lineage: Eukaryota > Metazoa > Chordata > Mammalia > Rodentia > Gliridae > Graphiurus > Graphiurus murinus. Next base: position 69,619 of record PVLC010000439.1, on the reverse strand, counting down.
TATACCCTTCCAAAGGTAATTGAAAGCCACTCTGATGGTCCTGGGGGTAGAGTTAGGGAGCCTTTCTTTTGGGCTTCTCAGCATTTTATCATCATTCAATGGGTCGCATATACAGAGCATAAACTTGTCAGGAAAAGCCAAGTACCGTGAAGGATGCTCCGTACTTGGGATCACACAGAACACAGGATTCTTAGGTGCAATGGGCAATTTGGGACACCTGGCCCAGATAATGTTCATAACACCTAGAAGTCTTGCAAAAAGACAATTTAGAAAGGAGGGCCCTAACCGAGGGAGGTGGAAGGGGGCGGAAGACTCAATGGACATGATGTCCATACACAAACTCGTCAAAGCCAATCACTGTATTGAGCGCAGGTAGGTGGGGAGGGAGAGGGAGTGGGGTGGGAAGTGGGGGAGGGCTCAATGAGTGCCGTGTGTGCACGTGTGCCTCTATCACCCTGAGCCACATCAAGATGTATGATCACAATGCACCAATATGAGAGAGAGAGCGAGAGAGAGGGAGAGGGAGAGGGAGAGGGAGAGGAGAGAAAACACGGTAATCCAATTTAAAGATTCTACAATAAATGCTTGCTGTACTAATCCCAAGCTAACCAGTGTTTTCAAATTTTAAGAGTGAGCAACCTTTAGAAAAATGTCTAATACTTTCTTCTGTGGTTAAAATCCTATAGTAAAATTATTACTAAAAAAAAGAAAAAAAAAAAAAAAAAGGCCGGGCATGGTGGCACACATCTGTAATCCCAGCATTTGGGAGGCTGAGACCAGAGGATCCAGGTTTGCAGCCAGCCTCAGCTACTTAGTGAGGCCCTCTGCAACTTAGTGAGAACCTGTTTCAAAATAAAGAATAAAAAATAGGGCTGGAGATATAGCTCGGAGGTAGGATGTCCCTGAGTTCAATTCCCAGTATCGCAAAAAAAAAAAAAGAAAAGAAAAGAAAAATTGGGTCAGAGTGTTTGAACCCAAGTATATACTAAGTGTATGCTAGTCTAATTGCAGGGTCTTTTTTTGTTATCCCAGAGTGATCTTGAAAAAGCTTTTTTCTTACCAACTTGGATTGCTACTTGGTTGAGTTGCTTGTGTGTGTGTGTGTGTGTGTGTGTGTGTGTGCATGTATTTCATGTTTTTGTACCCCAGGCTTTTCACAGATAATTCAACTTGGAAAGAAATCTTCTATTTTCATGTTAACTGCAGCTCTGCTCTTCTCCGAAGCGGTCAGAGGTCATGTTGGCAGCATCCCAGCTCTTCAGTCCTGACTCTAGAGAGGGCTGATTCTCCTGCTCAGTGCACAGCATGCCAGGTGCCAGTTCTCAGCTTTCAGTGTCTGTCTAGTTGTGTGGCGGGTGGTTTTCTGTGCTCTCTGGGCCCCTCCGTGTTTCAGGTTTTAAAGTCAGGTTATTATGGTGGAAAGATTCACTTGGAAATTGATAGTTGAAACAAATGATTTCTGCTTTTGCCCAGGACCTCAGTTGTATATATCTGTGTGATATTTGCAATATTAGGAAAAGTCCCTTTGGCTGGCGTGGACTGGGTTTCTGTTTAACAACTCATAATGGTAGCTGGGGAGCCAGAGATGAGTTCACCAGGCTGCGCTATGACTGTCCCAGTTCTTTATGGCCCCAGCTTGAAATGGAGTGCTTTGACAGACAGGAAGTTTCTTATTTAGCCCATAGAAGCTCATTGATTCATATTCTCTCCCTCCCCTCCCCCTCTCTCTTTTGTACTAGGGATTGAAATTAGGGGCATTCTGCTTCTGAGTGTTTTTTTTTTTTTTTTTTTAATACTGAGGATTGAACCCAGAGTACCTACCACAGAGGTGCACTTCCAGCCCTATTCATTTATTTACTTATTTATTTATTTATTGGGACTGGGTATTATAGTTAGATATAAAATATTACCTAGAGAGTTCATTTATTAATATTCAGGGTTGTAATTCCAGGAGTGGGTAAATCCCTTGTAATGGATTCACCTGGGAGGTAACAGGTAGGTCTGTAGGGTGTGGTAGGAGAAGGTGGTCCCTGGGGTGGGTGGGTTCCTGGAGATTATAAACGGCTCCTCCTCCCCTTGCTCTCTCTTGCTTCTGTTCTCTGTGAGGTGAGGAGCACAGCCCATGTGCTCTCCCTTTTTCTGCCTCTTACTACCATAGCCTGAGATCTACTGTTCCCAGTCTCACATGGACTGAACTTGAAATCCTAAGAAAATAGTTCTTCTTTCCTTTAAGTTCCGGTCTTTAGATTATGGTTGTAGAAATGCTGGCTGGAACACTAGGGATTGAACCCAGGGTCATTCTACCTCTGAGCTACACATACCCCAGCCCTATTTTATTTTTTATTTTGAAGCAGGGTCTCACTAGGTTGCTGAGAGTCTCCTTAAGTTGCCGAGGTTGTCCCTGACCTGAAATCCTCCTGTATTAGCTTCTTAAGTACTAGGATTACAAGCATGCGCCACCATGCCCAGTTTTGATTTTTTATTTTGAAACAGGATTTCACAAAGTTACTGCACACTGGCCTTGAACTTGGTATCCTCCTGTCTCAGCCTCACAAGTACTGGAATTACAGGTATGTGCCACCATGTCTAGCTGACACATGTACTTTTAATGCTTAAATGAATAAGCAAGTTAAGTAGTAAGTATAGGAGTAAATGTAATAAAATAGGAATAAATGATCATTCACTTGAAAGTTGTATTTGCCAGTAATATTGTTGTGTATTGATGGCATTCACCATGTTTGGGTGTTATGCACTAGGTCGTATCCTTACCCACTCCCAAAGTTCATATAGAAGCCTTACCCCAGGACCACAGATTGTGACAGCATGTACAGACAGGGATTTAAAATGGATGATTTGGTTAAAATTAGGCAGTTAGGGTGTAATCTAATTCAACATAACTGAGATCCTGATTAGAAGAGAAATTTTGACACACAGATACCAAGGACATACTCACAGAAGGCCCAGAAAAAGTTGACCAAATGGAAGCAGAGAAAGGTCTCAGGAGAGACCAACACTCCTGGTACCTTAACCTTGGACCTTAGCCTCCAGAGTTATGAGAAAAATAGATGTTTGTTGTTCAAGTAACCCTGTGCTATTTTGCTGTGGCAGCTCTAGGGAACTAATATAGAATCTGTGCTAAGCAATGCAGTTGTGTTTTTCCACTTAATTCATATACTACCTCTGTGAGGTAAGCATTACATACCTGTGTCCTATATGAGGAAACCGAGACTAGAGAGGTTAATGATGTCGCCCACAAAATGCATTTAACGGAAGGGAATTGGAAACCAGGTGACTGTAATTCAGTGCGTATCCTTCTGTCTATAATGTATGACATTCTTTTCTGTGTGTCACTGTGAGTGTAAAAACATATACAGGATCTTAAAGATCGATGGCGTTTTGCAATAGTAGTGTCCTGGATTTGGAAGCTAATGAAAATATGAAATTGAAATTAATCTCATCTCTTTCTCTTTACCTTTATAAATAATAGTGGAATTGAAATTATATTTGTGGCTCTCATTATTCTTGTATGAGGCAAGGCTGGTAGAGACAGATACACTTATCGTCCATAAAATGTTGTAAGTTGTTATGAAGAAGGGCATATAGGTGACCACTCTGGGTCAGTGTTTGGGGTTTGTCGGGCCCAGGTTGGGCAGTGTTCCAATTCTCTTCTGGCTTTTATCATTGATCTCAGGTTACTCTGCAACATAAGTGAAGATGCAGGTGTATACTGTGAAATGAATGGCCGAGGGCCATGATGTCCAAATCACATGGGCTGTTTTACATTGATCCTTTACAGAATGTTGAAGTTCAACCCAAATGTTTAAAGACATTCAGGAAGTCACCAACAGCTGATTTGAGAAATACTTTCTGATATTATATTTCAATAAATCCTGTGTAGAACTCAATGACTTTCTCAAGTTCTACTGCTTAGTTTGAGGATAACTACTCTCCTCTCCTCCCCTCCCCTTCTCTTTTCTCCCCGCCCCTCTCCTGCCTCTCTGTTTTAGGAACCTAGGACTGACTACAGCACTATAGAGAGTGAGCTTCCTGGCAGGGTAGCTGCACCCTTGGGCTCAAGCTGGAAAATGCTCATGAATTCATGCTGAATTTAATCCTAGGTTAAATCTTAAGGAAGTTTCTGAGTTTCCTGAAATCTATTCTAGTTCCTGTTTTTAAGAAAATGAAAAGTGTGTGTGTGTGTGTGTGTGTATGTGTGTGTGTGTGTGTGTGTGTGTGTGTGTGTGTGAGAGAGAGAGAGAGAGAGAGAGAGAGAGAGAGAGAGAGAAAGAGAGAGAGAGACACTCTGGAGATTGGACCCCAGGACATTCTAACTCCAATCTATACCCCTAGCCCTATTTTATTTTTATTTTGAAGCAGGGTCTTACTAAGTTGCCTAAGTAGTTGCTAAGTTTCTGAGGCTGGCCATGAACCTGCTATCTTTAGGTCTCCTTCTCTCAAGTGCTGGGATTACAAGTGTGCACCACTGTGCTTGGCTAAGACTCTTTAAAATAGGATATTCCTGCCAAGAGACCACCATGGCATATTTGCATTGGACCTACATTGGCTATGCATAAGAGAAGTAGGTTATGCAAAGCAGGGAAAGCTTGATGATGATAGAACCCTAAATAAAGAAAAGCAACTGCTGATTGGCTGGGGTTGTAAGCAAGATGCAGTGGCTTCTACAAGGTCATGATGGGGTTTGAGTTCAATCTTTAGCATACATTGAGCAATGTAAAATGGCCCTTCTTTTGGGCCTGTAGCTTGTCAACTTTCTGGCCTTCCCATTTCCCCTCTCATCTGCCTTCTGGCCCATGTTATTAAATTTAGGACATCTCAGAATTTTTCTCTTATTAAGCCAAAACTTTCAATTTCCACTTGCTCATTTATTCTCATAAATTCTATTTTCTTCAAGGATTCTGAGGAGTCTACCAAGATGCTGGAGTTTAAGGGCTAATAAATAAAAAGGATTTTCTACTACTCAAGTTTACAACAAAGGTAGAAATAAGATGGACTCCTGACAGATGAAAATCGACAGGCCAGCTTTATTGCTGTGAAAGGCTGGGCTGGGGAACATGGCTTAGATCTACAAGCACAGCGTCATCTTACTTTCGAGCTGCTCCTCCCCTCCTCAAATCCTCACAGGGGTAGAGTGACTAGACAGTAGTGACTAGGTTGGACACAGATTCAAAAGCTTGTTCTCCATGACAGGTAGCTTTTAGAAAAAACCAAGACAACCTCAGGAAACTTAGGTTAGCTGAAGGAGCTCAGTTTCTTCTCTCAATGCTAGACTCAAACAGATTGGTTCCTCTCTCAGGATAAAGTGAGAGGAGAGGTCTGGGGTGGGCTCTGCCTGGGTGCTTCCTCCAAAAAGAAATGGGGCATGAAGCTCATGCGGGTAAGTGAGGGCTTCCAGTTGTCTACTTGACTTACAGAGAACTATGCATTTCACTTTCATGCAGAAACGGATGTAGAAAGAAAATCTGTGATCTCTAAATCTGTTTTTTTTGTTAAGAGGATCTAATGAAGCCTGAAAGATTTATTTTTTAAAACATATTTTCAAACCATAATTAAATTCAAATTACTTAGAAGCTGAGGAAGAATTGTATTTATATATTTACTTATTTATTTATTTTTACAGCCATGTGTTGGAAGTGCTCAAGTGTCAGAACTGAAAACATGACAGGAAATGGTCTTTGGGGCCAAAGCTTCAGTTAAATTTACCGGAGCAAAAAGTTTAAGATCTTAGATCAGTACCATGATATTTGGATGTGTGACTATAACTCATCCTAATCAGAGCTGGTACTTGTCTTTCTCTTTTTCTGGGCGCTTCCAAACTGTTGAAAACAATAGAACTTGAGCAGATAGATATTGTCCCTGTGATGTTATTTACATTGTCAACCTGCATAGGGCCCCTCCTCCTCCTCCTTTTCCTCCTCCTCCTCCTCCTCCTCCTCCTCCTCCTCCTCCTCCTCCT
>PVLC010000439.1:0-63545 GCA_004027655.1 Graphiurus murinus | reverse complement strand
AAACAAAATAATACCACTCAACTGTTTATTTATTTGTTTATTTACTTATTTATTTATGATACTGGGGATTGAGCCCAGGGGTGTACTATCTCCAAGCTATATCCCAGCCCTTTTTTATTTTTATTTTTTGCAGCAGAGTCTTGCTAGGTTGCTGAGTGTCTCACTAAGTTTGCTGAGGCTGTCCTCTAACTTGTGATCTTCCTGTTTTAGCTTCCCAAGTACTGGGATCACAGGCATGTGCCACTATGTCCCTGCAACAGTTTTATTTATTTTTAAGCTTAAAACATATGCTTTCAAAATATATCTTAAGTAATATATACTGAATGATACATATGAAATATGCTACAATATAGTATAAGATTGATAAAAACTCAGAGACCATTTCGCTGTAATGAATATTCATTTTAGAAATTTGAGAGACAATTAGGGCTAATCTGGGTTGTATTGTAAAATATGATTAATTTAAATATGGAAATGGGTTCCTAGACAGGGAAGGTGTCTGTGGTTCCCACGATGGCACATCTTGGAGTCAGTTCTTTGCACAGTCGCCAAGTTTTCAAGAGAAGAGCCAAGGAGACCCTATCATGAATATGCAAATATCCCAGCACAGTTGCACATCTTTGACATGTCAGGGAAATGTTCTTATGCAGTGAATGAAATTTCCCGGGAAGGTCATAAATCCTGTGCAACAAATTATACACTAACAGGTTCTTAGGGGAATTCAAATAAATCCTCACAACCGCTTAGCAGGTAATCTCCAGATCAGATTCCCATTTTTCTTAAGAGCAAAATAATATATGGCTTCTTATACTCTCCTAGTGAAATGCTATATATCAAAGATATGAATTTAGTCGAAATATTGATCTTAAGCCAAAGTGAAACTAAGAGAAAGTTTAATGCATTCTCACCACAAAAGGGAAGAGTGAGGGGTTTGGTGCATAAAACGTGCTTTATAAAGGGAAGCATCTTGGAAGAGAGGAACAGAAAATTCCAGAAGCCTGAAGTCTTCCTGACAGCAAGGCAAAGAAAACTGCAGAACTGGCAGGCTAGCTGCCTTCCTGCTGAGCAAGTAGTTATGGAGACTTGTCCTTGTAATTGAAGGGCATCAGATAGATTGAAAGAAAGGAAATATCTCAATGGTGTATGAATCATCTTAAATGAATTTAATGGCATTGAAAGTCATATAATGTGATAATATGGGGGCCCCAACCAGTGATGTTCACTGGGAGAAACTGCCTTCCAGGGAGAGGGCTTGGTAGTGTTCCACTGGACAGTGTTCGAAGTGCCTCAGTAGAATTGAGCAAATTCTTAAATAATTAGAAGAACACAGTTTTCATCAATAGAAATATTAACTTCTTTTTTCCTTTATCCAATAACAAAAATCAGGACAATTTTTTTTTTTTTTTTTGCAGTACTGGGGATTGAACTCAGGGACATTCTACCGTCGAGCTATACCCCCAGCCCTATTTTTTATTCTTTATTTTGAAACAGGGTCTCACTAAGTTGTGGAGTGTCTTACTAGGTAGCTGAGGCTGGCCTCGAACCCGGATCCTCTGGTCTCAGCCTCACGAATGCTGAGATTACAAGAGTGCGCCACCACGCCTGGCTAAATCAGGACAATTATAATCAGGAAAATTATCTTCCTTTTCCATTTCAGGAAGCCAAAACGAATCAACCCTGGCTAAATCTATTAACCTCAGGAATCCAAGGGAAAACACTTGTAAAAATGTTCTTTTTAACAACAAAAAGTTTTCTTTAGTTTTTCTTAAAGAGGCTTTCTTAAGGTCATTAATCATATATTTACTTGTATGTTGTATCCCGTTTATGAGTGAGTTGGATTTCTCAGCAAAGCAAAGAAGGAACGCTTAATAGAAATTCTGCTACATGATGTTCTTATTCAACTGACACACTGGTAGGTTGGCTAACATTAATTAATTAATTAATTAATTTTGCCCATTTTTATATACTTGTATTCGTGCATTGCAGTCTAACATCTGAATACAGTTCAGAATGATAGTGACATACATGCACACAGCACTTGGTGAGGTTCCCCCCTGGCTATCTCCCCACTCCTCTTACACACACATGATATTGAGATTAGCTTTGGCAAAATTTGTACTTATAATGTTTGAAGTGCAACAGGTAATATTGAAATTCGTGTCCTTCAGCTTGAGTTGTGAAATGCGACTTATCAGACACCAGCAGCCAAAGTCCTTAGGTAAACCAAAGTAGCTTTTCCAAATAGGCTATTACTTATTTATTTGGGGGATTTATAAAAATGTGGCCATCACACAGAGCCTCCAGGTGCATGAATAATGCAAAAGTACAAAACATTAAGAAACAGAAACAAACAGAAGCCCGGCGTGTAGTTCCATTTCTCTCAACAGACAGAAACCACTTTTTTGATCAATACATTGAATTACAAAGAGGAATTGCTAAAAAATGCAAATGGGAATTTAATAGGACATAAAAGATTTAGTCATCAAACAAATGCTTTACTGCCATCTTGTATGTACAGATGGGTGTCTGGGGAGTGTAGGCTACTGTTTGAACAAGTGACAACGTAGTTGACTTACAGATTTTATAATGAAGGGGCATGAGTGGGAGAAAAGTCAGCAACTTAGCACTAGCAAAAGAATGTCAGATGCAAGTGTACAATGGCTTGGTTATAGAAAAAGTTGAAACATAGACTTTTCAAAGAAGGGGCTATGACTCAGTGCTACCCTACTCATGCTCTTAGGATCTTGAATCTCAAATTCTGGTCTTTTCTCTTATGTGACCATTCCTTGTCAACTTCCTGCTATCTACTACAGTTTCCATCACACCTATTATCATAACCCCATGGCTATGTTACTTCTAGCAACTTTCTTCTGGGGACTTGAATGGGTATTTTGCTCAATTCCTTTTTTGCTTGGGTATTAGTCTCTAGCCCTGCTTGACCTAGAGAACACTTTAAATTAAATTTACTTGCCAAAATTATGTCTATATTGCCAAGAGAAATTTCACTACATGTGGAAAGCTATATAGGCTACCCATTAGTATTTTTAATCTATACTTTAGGATGGTTAAAACAATATCCATTGAAACTCTATTTTCCATGTAGTCTAGTCTTCCAGATATTTTCTCTCATATGCAGAAGGTGGAAAGTAATCAGGACACCAGTGGGACTTAAGATAATAGAGGAGAAATTCCAGTAGACTCAGAGAGGAGGTCTGGGGGAAATAAGAAGGGAGGGCATCAAAGAAGGAATCACCTCCATGGACAATATGCACATATGTGAGAATACCAGTGTCAGTCTCAGTACCCTCTATGGGGAACTGGGGCAGTGGAGAGGGAGCTGGGGGCAAACTCACCAAGTGCTGTGTATATGCATATCATCCTCACTATGAACTGCATTATGATATGATACTATAATGTACCAATAAACATATATAAAATACATGAAAAACCCAACATCCATTGGATAATGGGTTGGCATAGAGCAGAGATACAGGGAAACTGACATTTGATCATCAGGAAGGGGACTAATGTTTACATATCCCCAACTCATTAGGACTCTCAGAAAAAGGAGCACTCATCAAGCCTAAGAAGAGGTCTAATATTTAAGATGACAATCAGAACCCATTTTCTTTTTCTCATAAAAGTAATTTTGAAATATAAAAATAAGAGAAAATATCTAAAATCCCTAGGAAGTGGAGAAATGTGGTCTTGAAAAGTTAGATACTTTAAAAGCATCTAGAGATTATGGGACAAATGAGAGCAGATCATGACACAAGCCAGTAACTACCAACAGAAAGAGTCCACTAAGGCAATTAGAAGATGGATTCTTCTTAAGTTGCTCTATAATCTAAAACCTTCTAAGGTTGGGAGTTTTTAGAAAGTAGGATCTGGGACAGGGAAACTGCAGAACTCTGGACATGAGGTAGCTGCCTGTGGCGCCTGCAGTCTTCATTTGTGGTTGATCATACCAAACACAACTAAGCAAAACTCCAGTGTAAGGTAACAGTGCAACAGCTGTATCCTGTGGTTCAAGAATGACAGGGAAATCCTACTGCCTTCCAGTGTTAACTAATATGGAACTCAAAAATCTAAGACTCTAATACAGGGAGTTTTATGTTCATACTTAGCCTTGGTCGTCATACGACATGATGGGCAGCGATAGCACTGATCACCACAGGTTGTTTTGAATTCTGAATAAAAGAACAGAAGGTGAGAGTAAGTAAGAGGGCAAAGGTAACAAATATCAACCTCGTGGAATCCAGAAAGAGACTCTGTGGTGGCCACACAGCATAGACATGGAGGTGCCACTGAGGAAAGCAGGGAACCCCTGTCTTCTTGGTGGCTGTATTTCTCAGCTTGATAGTTAGACCTCCGGTTGAGAAAAAGAAATTGAAGCAATATGAATTTGCCTCTTTGTTCTTGGTCATGACCTAATCGAGTTTATCTTGATTTTTAAAAAATTCACTGTACTCTTCTGAAATGAATAATAGCAGATGCTTCCCTACCACTGAGCAGACAGAAACTACAAAATTTGTGAAAGACATGCATCTTCCTAAGAAAGGAGTACTTGTCAGTCTAGGAACTGTGTATCTTTTTGATACTGATTTACATCTTTAAAAAATGGTAGCAAGGCAGGTGTGGTGGTGCATGTCTATAATCCCAGTACTTGGGAGGCTGAAATAGGAGGATCACAGGTTCATGGCCATTCTCAGCAACTTAATGAGGCCCTCTGTAACATAGTGAAGCCCTGTTTCCAAATAAAAAATAAAATAGGACTGGTGGTGTAGTTCAGAGGTAGAATGCTTTTGGGTTCAATCCCTAGCACAACACCAAAATAAAAAAAAGAAAAGAAAAGAAATATGTAGTTGAGATACATTGATGGTAACCACCGGAGCTTTGGTTATATCAATGGATCTTGCAAGTGTATTACTGGGAAATGAATAATAATAGAACTAGGTTTTGTTCATGGAGGTGATAATACTCGTGATGTAGAAAATAAGATTTCAACATACTTTACATATTTTCAGGAAACAAAGAAGTTTCATCTATTCAAAATACCTGTTGAAAACAAAAAAGAGAATATATGGAAGATTTGAAAATGGATCAAATAGGAAAAGTACAAGAATTTACAGTGACATGGCATTAACCATCTAACCAAATTGAACATAAGCATGATGCCTGTTTTGTCATTTGCAGAGAAATGGATGTAACCAGAGAGTATTATGCTAAGATGTTTTTCTCTTCAATTCTCTCATGTTGAGTAAGAAGCCACCATATATTATTTACAAAGAAATTTAAGAAAACAGAATATAGTAGATATTAAAGGAATATCAAATATGTACTATTCACATGTAAGTAAAATAATGCACTAATTTTACATTTTGAAAAAAAGCAGAATTCAAGGCAAAAAACCATTTTCAATGAAGATAAAAAGCTTATGAACATTTAATCACCAAATATAATAATATCAACAAGAACTGCTAGAAGAAAAACTTGAAACAATAATCATAATAATAGAAGTTTTCTTTTTCTGAAAAGTTTAGAAAATAAGCATGTAAATTAAGAGTTGGAAACTGTAAAGAGAATATAATTTCTTTCCAAACACTTTTGAAATATAAACAATTTAGGCTTAAGAAAACATGACTTAATACTTGAAAGTAGGAAATGTGTGCAGAAAACATTCCTAGTAATTAACTAGCAATTAACAAGAAAGGAGCTGATATAAAAAAATTGAAGAAAACATATAAATCTTGATTCAATGAGAAAATAGCAATTTCAATTGTATTCAAGATGAGAACTAGTTGTAAAAATATGTTTCAAAAATGCATGTCATTAGGTAAGAGTATACAAGTAAATCTCATATCTAGAAATGTTTTATTAAAGTAGAAAGAATATATGACTGACTTTGGGCCTAATTGTTCAAGCAGAGAGGAGAGGAGAAAGAAGGAATGGGAAGGAAAAATAGAGAAGGCAAGTGGAAGATAAACAGAAAGAGGAAGGTGATTCTTCAAAGAAAATGAAAATTCTCTTGCTATTCAAGTACTTCCTATCATGGGGAGAAAGAAGGAAAGTTCCCTGGTTCATCTTAAAAAGCTAACATAGCAAGATAATTTCAAAATATTGTTTTAGATCATTCTAGAAATTGCCCCCTTATACAGAGAGAATGTGAAAATTATTACTGAGCACAGAAGACTGGAAAAAAACTCATACAAGTACTCAAATGAATGTGGAGTGGATGCTTTTTCTACTCTTTCCCTTGGCACTGATGTATAAGAAATCATGGGATGAGGAGGAAAGCTGGTGATCAGGAAAAAATGAGTTATGGATCTTCTGATGGTCAAGTGAATAATTGTCCTAAGACCAATTCAAATGAAATGTTTCAGTTTCACAGAAACTATAAAACTGGCCCCATCTTAGGATCTATGGAAATGGTGCTTTAGTGATTGTATACAAGTGCCATGCCACTAGCAAAGCCACCTCTGATTTCCTTCTTTACTAGTTCCTAGGAGGTTCACTCCTGAATTACTGAGCAGTACTGATCCCAAAGGCAGTTTTGGGGAAGGGTGGAGTGTCTTGGGATTCTGCTGTAGATGATTCATATGGTGTTTGTTTTGTCTCAGGCCTCCTCCTATTTAAACTAATAAATCACAACTTGTTGTAGTGACAGTGACTGTTGGGTTGCGGATTTTGCTTCGGGAAAAATCTATTATGGAGAAAATCGATCCACATTGTCTGGAAGAAAAGGCATCGTCCAACACTGGGAGAGAGGTGAGATCTTTCAGCAGCCTGTTTATTATTAATGTCCTCTGATGGGCCTTCAGCTTGCTCTGGTGAACTCCTCAATCTTTATTGAGGACACTCTTTTTCCAGAACCTTCCAGTGTCAGCCATTTTTCTTTTATGAGTAAGAGGAAGTGCCATTATCTTCTTGTTCCCCAATTAATACTTGAAGACCTTTGTCCCTCTCTGCCTCCTAAGACATCCAGCTTCTATTATCATATCATTGGATTACATCATCCCTTCAGAATTTCTTTTTATTATTTTTATTTTTTATAATAATTGGTGCATTGTAATCATACGTCTTTGTTAGGTACAAGCTGATAAAGGCATATATGAACACATTTCTCATTTAATCCCTTCCCCAATTCCCACCCCACTCCCTCGCCCTTCCTCCTTCTCAAGTTCAGTTTAGTTATTGACCTTGATATATTTGTGAAAGTACATCATGTGCATTCGGGTGTCCTCACTCCCCCCAACCCCGTCCATCCCCTTCGGTTAAGTCATCTTCTTTGTTTATCGAGGGTTTCTCCTTTTTCATTCCTTCAGAATTTCTCAATCTTCTCATTTCTGAAAAATGGTGGAACTGGCTCCCTGTAACTCTTTCCAAGACCACCCCTGATTTAACTCTTGTAGATTCAATATCCACAAAAGGAGAACTTAAAAACATTCAGACACCTCCACTCCTGATGCTCCTCGATTGTCTCCTTCTCTGCTCTACTCCTGCTACACACGACCTTCTTCCTCTTTTTTTTTTTTTTTTTGCGGTACTGAGGATGGAAATCAGGGGCATTCTACTCCAAGTTACACCCTCAGCCTTATTTTTTATTCTTTATTTTGAAACAAGGTCTCACTAAGTTTCGGAGGGCCTCACTAAGCAGCTGAAGCTGGCCGCAAACCTGGATCTTCCAGTCTCAGCCTCCCAAATGCTGGGATTACAAGCATGCACCACCATGCCTGGTTCATGGGAAGCATTTTATAAAAATTCCCAGTAACACACACACACACACACACACACACACACACACACACACACACACACATGTCTGTGCAGAATCTCCTTTGGGGCCAAGATCCTCTGTGAAATCTATAATGGAAGGGACCTAGAGCAGCACCTGTCCCTTTCCTTGAACCCTCTTTACAACTGATGCTTTGTAGAGATCACTTGGTATATCTCATGTTCTTCTTTAGAGTTTATATACATATTCTCTGTCCTCAATAGCCTACATTGCTTGCCTTTTATTCTTTGTATTCCAAACATCTAGCAACTCATACGCTTCTGATGGTGATTAGAACTCGGAAAAAATGGTGCACACCTGGAATCCCAGTACTTGGAAGGCTGACACAAAGAGGATCAAAGGTTGGAGGTCTGCCTTAGCAACTTAGTGAGACCTTGTTTCAACATGAAAAAATAATTATAATAAAATTGAGCCAGGAGTGTAGCTCAGGGGTAGAATGCCATTGGGTTCAATTCCCAGAACACACACACACACACACACACACACACACACACACACACAAAGCAATATTTTTTTAAATGATCACAGATTAAACACAACATGGGAATGAGATATAATATAATGCCATGCTTATCTGTAATTAATGTCAGTCTGTGTTTCTTGTTTTTTCTTGTAAAGTCGATGGAATATGGAGAAGGAAGCTTGTCTGGGTAGGAGGTGGGTGGTGATAGCAGAGTTGGTAGTGAGAAGGAGGCAGACAATCCACAGGCTAATTTATGGGGAAGATTGAGAATGCTCAGCATTCTGGGTCTTCTGAAATATCAACGAACTACAGTGAGATGAGTAAGTATATATTTGAGGCTGCAAAGAGACAGCCTAATGACAACATAATGATCAAAGATATCATTGTGGTCTGAGCAAGCTGACATCCCTCGTCTCTATAGTGATGATCACTCCGTTGCTCTGCACACCACCGCTCAGAAATGCAGGAATTAATCTTAAAAAAAAAGATTTCTGCTAAAAATTGATTAAAGTAGAAAATGACTCTGCTTCTTTTTTTCTTTTGTGCTTTATTCTAGTTGCCAAGCTGAACGAAAGAAAGAAAAAAATCTCACATATAAATCCCCAGTTCACGTAGGAACTTGTAATATAAGTAATTTGCTCACTTCTATGGGCTTATTACTAGAGTGAGAAAGGCTAAAATATCAGTTAAAAATGCCTAATTCTTGATTGAACTTTTTTCCCAGCACAATGTCATGCTGTGTGGACCTGCGTTTGGTATAATCCACCTCTGATTAGGCGCTAACATCTGGCTGATTGGTCATGACATCTAGCAAATATTACTATGGCTAAGGCAAACCTCAGAGATGAAGAGTTCTTAGAGGACTCATTATTTACAATACTCACCTGCCAATTCATCTTGTACCTTCTGGTGACAGTGCCAGTGTTGCTGTATTGAATAGCTATTTATTTTCTTCTCTCTCTTTCCTAGAAAACATCTCATGTGTATGTCTCATGATCTAACACTTACCCCAGCCTCACAAGATGGCCAAATGTAAGCTCTCAGAGGCTTATCTATGGACGTGATCTTATTTATTGACACAATGTGGCTTCTGAGAAAATCCTCATGTCTTGAGACAAGATCACCTTAGGCAAACCTGTTTAAAGCATTTTATCAGCTGGTTACTACATACTGGTTAAAATTAAATAAAATAATAAGTCCTGTATTATTTAGCCCTTCTTGTGTGTGTGTGTGTGTGTGTGTGTGTGTGTGTGTGTGTGTATTACTGGGGATTAAACTCAGGGGCATTCTACCTCCACCTCTAGCCTTCTTTGTTTTTTTCTTTTTTTCAGTTTTGAAACAGGGTCTCATTAAGTTGCGGAGGGGTTTGCTAAATTGCTAAGACTGTCCTGGAACCAGCAATTCTCTTGTCTCAGTCTCCAAAGTACTGGGATTATAGGTGTGCACAACCATGCCCGGCTCACTTAGCTCTTTAGCTATATTACTATTTTCCACATGTATTACCTCATACTCTCCTTTTCTCTTAAGAACAGACCTTGACCCAAGTCTTTGATATATTCTTTGAGCAGCTACAACCAGGTCACAAAATAGGCCAATTTTTCAAAAAAATATGTTTTGTAAGTCATATTTATTTTAATAAAGTAAAATTGAGGTCAGGAATAGTTCTTTACTTTGGACTTTGACTCTTAGAATGAGGCAACCCAAATCTCAGAACTCATTTATTAGAAAGATCTAGGTTCTTGGCTATTATTTTCTCATTCTCAAATTGTACATAAATAATTCCAAAGTTAATTCTCTTTTCTTTTTTTAAGGAGGAAATGTTGACAGATTATATGTGTATTATAATATTATTCCCTCATTATGTAAGTTTACTTACAGTTAGTTTAATAAATAAGCTAATCTTTGTGCCAGGATCTGGGCTAGCCACTAGTTTAGTTATATTAGTCAGGGTTCTATAAGAAATAGAAGTTTCATTCAAAATAGTCTTTGGAAGATTTTTTGTTTTTTGCAGTACTGGGGACTGAATCCAGGGGCATTCTACCTCTGAGCTACACCCCCAGCCCTATTTTTTTTTTATTCTTTAGTTTGAAACAGGGTCTCCCTAAGTTGCAGAGGGCCTCTCTTAAGTAGCTAAGGTTGGCCGTGAACCTAGATCCTCTGGTCTCAGCCTCCCAAGTACTGGGATTACAAGCATGCACCACCATGCCCAGCTTGGAAGAATTTAATAAAAGCACTATTTGGAAAATGAATTGAACTAGAAAGCGTGATGCTAGGTAAGATTAAACAGTCTCAGAAGATGAAGTTTTGCACATTTTTTCTCATCTGTGGAAGTTAGAGAATTTTGGGAGAAGATTTAGGGAAGAAATAGTTCAAATAATGCTATGTACATATACAAAATTATCATCACTAATCCCAATAATACACATGGGAAGGAGGAGGAACAAGATAGGATCTGGAGAGGAATACATTAAGTGCTGTGTGCATGTATGTGTTATCACTCTGAATCTCATTATGATGTGTAAATACCTTGCATCAATAAAAGTATATGAAAATAAAAAATGGTAGGAAGGTTGTAGAGAAGCAAGCAAAAGGACAAGGACTTATCAAAGTAGGTGAGCAATTGCTTGGCTCTGGAGGCGGCCGTGGGGAAGGTAACTTGAGTCAGGAAGTCCCACCACAGGGAGAATACGAGTTGTCATGGAAGGCAACCAGCCCACAGAGTTCCCAAACAAGGCATGGGAAAGCCAAAGTGCCAACTTTACTCCTCTTCCTTCCATCCTCTGGGGCTCTCCGTTTTCCAAGCCCAGTTGGAGTCCACTGAGAAATTATGGGAATCAGTGTTTCAGAGCATAGGGCAGGGAGAAAAAGGAGAGGGTACTTATGGAGGGACTAAAGCGAAGCCCAAATGGCGCTGATAAAGAGACTAAATGTGATAGTGTAGTGATGAAGTAGACTTTACTTAGGGAATGTCTACAGTAGAGTAGACATGCAGGGTAAGTTTTAAAGTCGGCCTAGAGAATGAGGGGAGGTTTCCCATAGGAAGCACATCACAAGCTGACACTGAAGAATTCTTCCCTATCTAATATCATTCAAAATAACTGACTGTAAAGATTCTCACTGAAAACTTAGATCTTATGATGATTCTGTAGAGAAGCAATGTGAATGCTAATTTACTGTCCTTTGGCATGGTAATGTGAAAAGGTATATTGATGGGAAAAAAAGAGGATCAGGAAAACAAAAGTAGTCAATTCTGATAAAACATGAAAAGTCCTTTTAACATCAATGCATGCTAAGAAAAGATGTTTAAGTAGACTAAAATAGTAATGGGATCAGATATGATATATTGCTTTGCAGTATATCAGTTAAGTCAAGCTAGCCTAAAATAATCTTTACCTAAGCAAAAGTTCACCAAAATACTAAAAAAAATGTGGAAATTAAGAAACTCAGAATAAACTGATAAAATGAGCATGCCAAAATTAAGTAAAATGAAACAAAACAAAATTGAATACTTTGAAGACATCCTATAGATGTATATTTTGGCAGAATTCTGAAACAAAATAATGTAAGTGTCTTGGTAAGGCGAAAGACAAAGGAAAAGGAAAGAAAAAAACCCAGAGGGATTTAATCAAAATCCAAAGGATCAAAATGGGTTAATATTTGCTAATAATTCATACTAAAAATTTGCCTAAGTTTTGTAAAGATTTGAAATACCAACTTGCAGCCAGCTCCCAATAAGATTAGTTGAAGTATGTGTGTGTCTTCATAATGTTAGCTTGCTGTGTGGCCATCTACGAAGAAGGTCACCATTCTGTCAGAGTTTTCTGCGACCATGTCTTCCTTTTCCTATTGGACTTTCATTGAATTCTGGTTTGTTCCTCTGGCACAGTGGCTTGTAGGTAGTGAGCACTCCATAAAGATTTACCAAGCCAAGTGGATGTTTACTGGGTACTTGCTGAGAGATCAGGCTTCATAAAATATCATGAGCCTTTTGTTGAGAGGTAGATGCTGTCGTAAAGAATCAAGTAATTCCTCAAGGGTCCTTCACGGTTCTGACAGTGGCTCAGAGATACACTGTCATTCATCGGGCTTTGACAGTGATGTATGAAAATCGCCATGTCTGAGACAGGATCTGATGTTATTTATAGTGTTTAAATGGATAAATAAGAAGAGACATGATGGAGTAGAAACCAGCAGGAGAGAAAAACTGAAATCTATTGGAAAGGTGACTCTTCCTCAATATATTGATGGATCTAGTTGAGGATGATGGTTTGAGAAAAGGAATGAGAAAGAATGGTTTTAGCTAGGCATGGTAGTGCATGCCTGTAATCCCAGTACTTGGAAGGCTGAGATAGGAGGATCACAGCAACCTAGTGAGACCCTGTTTCATAAAAAGGACTGGGAAGTAGCTCAGAAGTAGAACACTCCTGGGTTTAGTTCCCAGTATGACTAAAAAAAAAGAAAAAAGAGAGAGAACAACTTCCTGGTTTCCTTTGATTCCAGTTCTGATGAAGGAACAAAAATATGTAACGATTCAAGGAGAATAAAGGTGACTAAAAAGACGTATAAAGAGGCTGCATTAAATATTTATTATGCTTTTTCTAGCTAGAAGGTAGAAAACTCATTCCAGCTAAATTAATCTATCATTCTGTTGGGTCATTGTGGCAGCCTCAAAAAGAGATTGTAACAAAAGGGAATAGTTATGCACAAAGATGGCCCAGATTCTCCTTTATTAATTTAGCATGCTGCATTTTTATAGCACTTTATAGTTAACAAAGTGCTTGTTCCAATGCTGCATCTAATTCTCGTGGTAATCTGGTGAAAAGGTTGTTAAAATAACTTTACAAATGATGAAACGGAGGCTCAGGGGAAACATGATTCACATGCCAGAATTCGTATATCTGCTTACTGGCAGGCTGGAACTTCAAGCCCAGGCCGTCTGACTACACATTTAGTATTCATTGCACTACCCTAGGATTTGGTTCTGATGGATGTTTTTGGATTGATATGAGCTTGTTATAAAAATAATTAGTGGTTTTGTTGCTATTTCTTACAGAAACATAGTACAGACAAATCTCTTTTCTTGTCCCCAAGTGATGGAAAATGAATCTTTATTTAAAGAAAATAAATTAGAACCCAAGAATGCTTTTGAGGATCTCATGAAGTAACAGGATACATTGGGAGGCAGAATAGCATAGAGGCTAAGAGCATGAGAGCTGGGTGTGTTGACAGGTGCCTGTGACCCCTGTACTTGGGTGGCTGAGACAGGAGGATCATAGGTTCGAAGGCAGCCTTGGAAGCAAAGTGAGACTCTTAGCAATGTAACAAAACCTTGTTTAAAACAGAAAAAAATGAAAAGAGCTGGAGATGTAGCTTGGAGGTAGAATGCCTGTGGATTCAATCCTTAGTACCACAAAACCCAATAAAACAACAAAAACAAAAACAAACAAATAAACAAAAGACCTAGTGACTTTGTCAGACAGATCTGAGTTTGTCTTCTAAAAGTAGATCAGAGACTTTGATTTCTCAGAGCTTGATTTAAGGGAACTAGAAGAAGAGCTTTTATGACTGACTACTATCTCTGTAGACCTCTCCTCTCTCTCTTCTGTAGATCTGTATTTGGGGTAAGAAGTCTATTTACAAGTGGATCTAAGCCATAGCAATAAAGGAAATATTTTCTTCTCCATGTCTATTTTTCAAAAATTTCTGAAGCTAGAATAGATAAACACAAGATTATCAAATTCAGAGAAATCCTAGTGGAAATAAACACATTGAAAGTAATGTATCCTTATGTAAATCTTAGCATAAAGTAAAGAGAACTACATATATTATTCCTTATCAGTTAATAATAGCTCCAATTATTGACTAACAATTGGTCATTGAAAACTTTGGGTTCATATGGTAAGTCTAGTCTATTTTTTAAGTTTATTTTTTCTTATTCTTTATTTTTCCTTTCTTCTTTCTCTCTTTTTCTGTCTTTCTTGTTCTTTTTTTTTTTTGTACTGGTGATTGAACCCAGGAGCCTTCTGCCTCTGAGATACACCCCTATTTTATTTTTCATTTTGAAATAGGGTCTTGATAAATTGCTGAGACTGGCCTTGAACTTGCAATCCTCCTATCTCAGTCTCCCAGGTGTTGGGATTACAAGCATGCTCCATTATGTCCAGTTTATTTTTAGTTTTCTGAGGAACATCCTTAAATTTTTTCATAGAGTCTGTACTAATTTACATGCCCACTAACAGTGTATAAGACTTCCTTCATCTTCACATTCTCACAAGCATTTGTTTTTCGTTCTTATTTGTTTATTTGTTTTTCAAACAGTGATTCTAACTGGAATGAGACAGTATTTCATAGTTTCAACATGCACTCACTACATATTTAAAGATAATGAACATATTTTCATATATTTCTTGGACACTGTATTTCCTCTTTGAGAAATATGTGTGTACACAATAGAGTATTACTCAGCCATTAAGAAAAATGAAATACTATAATTTGCAGAGAAATGGATGGAACCGAGTGTAAGGTGTCATGGTGACCCAAGAGACAAAAGACCCCAGATGCCAGTCCAATCAGGGAAGGTTCACTAAAGGGAAGGTGCCAGACTGTCTTACACAGGAGAGCAGCAACCTTAGGGGTCTGAGAAGAATTTTATAGCAGGGAGCACAGGGGACAATAGCCAGATCCAGTTGTTTATGGGTGGTCGAGGTTAGAATTTGTGATCAGGGTTAGAATGTTCCCCCTTGTGACTGTTTTCCTGCTCCTGCAACTGCTCCCTAGGGTTGAGTCAGGCTGCCCCATTTTGACTTGTTTTGGTGCAGCTGCATCTTTCATTTTTACCATGTGAGGTTACTTGTGCCACCCTCTGACCTAAAACTGAGTACATTAAGTGAAATAATTCGGACATAGAAAGATGAATACTGTGTATTCTCTCATGTGGAAACTAAAAAAGTTGACCCCAAAACAGACTAGAGATTACTAGGCAATGGGAAGGGTGAGGGTGGAGGAGGGAAGAAGATGGGTAGGTGGAAATGATCACTGCGCACTGTACACATATATGGAAATATCACCCGGATTCTGGTTAATGTGTATCATTAATATGCTAATAAAATACTTTTAATTACAAAAAATCCCGTGTTCATTATCTTTTCCTCAAATCTGCAAAATATGACTGGCCTACTGTTCTTGTTTTACAGCTAAAGAAATCTTTCAGAGGTTTTAACTTCTCCAAAGAAGGCAAAAAGTTGCAGGAATAGAATTAATTCAAACCCAGACTAGCCTGATTTTGAAACTAAGTTTTTCCTACCAAATCACTCTGTCTCCCTCTCTTTCTCCCTCTCTATCTCCCCCTCCCTCTCTTCTCCTCTCTTTTTCCCACTCTCTCTCAAGAAGTCTGAGAAGCAAAATTTTAGATATGGCTCATTCAAAACCACATGAGAGACATATTTCTCTTCTCTTCTGTAGTAAACACAATGATTAACATAAAATCAGTCAGCTTTGTCTGCATCGTCCAGATTAAATAGCCATAGGAACGCCGAAACAGCACTTTTGTGATTAGGTTGATTGGTATTTATGATCCTTAATGAGACATAATACAGCCATTTGTGAAAACCATGAGCGTGTCCTCAACCCAAGTTGTCATGTAGCCAAGTGGAAATTACATGGGGCAGAGACGGCAAACATCGCAGCAGCCCCACATCCTCCAGTAGCAGGATTTAAAAAGAGGCCAGAAATCGATGCGTTCATTCATAAATCCCATTCGTTTGTATGTGAGATCTTTGAATCCACCTAAAACTACTTTTCAATTTTTTTTTTATTTAGTGTTTTGAGTTGGTCACAGATTCGTTATGATTCGATGTAAAATGTCCCCTAAAGAACTCATTTATTAGTGTTTGGAGTTGATGTAATTGAGTATGAGGGTTGTAATCCCAGCAGTGGAAAAATCCATTGCAATGGACTTATCTGGGTTGTGGCCTGGGCCAGTAGGGTGTGTCTGGATGGGGTGGATACCTGGGGGTGTGGCTTTGGGTTATATATGTTCCTCCTCCTCCTCCTGCTGTCTCTTGCTTCTGGCCGCCATGATATGAGGAGCATAGCCCATCTGCTCTCCCTCTGCTTCCGGCCACCATACCTTGAGATCGAAGTCCCGGACCTTATATGGACTGAATCCGAAACCATAAAAAAAACAAATCTTCTTTCTTCTAAGTTGCATGGGTAATCTTTGGGATTATAGCTCTTAGAATGCTGACCAGAAAAGTTCATAGGAATATATAACGAATAATACTAAGATGCATGAACCCTATATCAGAGTCCCTCAATAATAATACTGTGGCAGCCATTCTGTATTATCACAACCATTATATCAACATTGATATATCCCAACAATATTGTTCAGATTTCCCCAGTTTTAATTGAAGTCATTTAAAGGTGTGTGTGTGTGTGTGTGTGTGTGTGTGTGTGTGTGCCTTCAGTTATAGGAAATTTTAATCACAGGTGTAAGATTGTGTACCATCCACCCCAATCAGGATATAGGACATTCCATAATCATGGAGATCCAATAGGAAGTTATTTTATAAATTCTACACTCCTCCATCCCACACTGCCCAATTTCAGCACTTTCTTCTGTCTTTTGCCTTGAAAACAACTAGCATGCTTCTCTTTTCTAATTTTATGCCAATCCAAGAATGTCAGAATGGAATTGGAGTTGGTTATTTTTCACTCAGCATAATTGGAGATTTCTCTAAGTTGTTTTATGTATTGAATTTGCTTTTTTACTGATGAAAATATTCCATGAATACTTTTTAAAAAGTAATTTAAGCAAAATATATCCATGGAATATACTTGTACACACTAAAGGAAATTTTAGGGTTTTCTAGAGTTTTCTGTTATGAATAGAGATGATATAAATATTTATATATGCTGTTTTTGATAAGGTTTATTAAAATTTCTTGGATACATGCCCCAAAATGCAATTCCTGGGCTATATGTTAGTGATATGCTTAGTTTTATAAGAAACTGCTAAACTCTTTACTAGAGTGTACATTTTACAAGCCTATATAGTAGTAATGTCGCCTTTCAATTTTACTGTGCATTTTTCTAATGGCTAATGACATTGAACATGTTCTCCTGTGGTCGTATGCCTCCTGTATATTCTCTTCAGTGAAATACCTGCTTGTATCATTTGCTTATTTTCAAATTAGATTGTTTTTTATTTTTGAGGTTTGAAAGTTATTAATATACCACAAGTGGTGGTGAATGCTTGTAATCTTAGTACTTGAGAAGCTGAGGCAGGTAGCACTCTGCAAAGTAAGACACTGTTTCAAAAATAAAAAAATAAAATAGGACTGAGGTTGAAGCTCAGAGGTAGAATGACCCTAGGTTTAATTCACAGTTCCACACAGAAAGAAAGAAAGAAAGAAAGAAAGAAAGAAAGAAAGAAAGAAAGAAAGAAAGAAAGAAAGAAAGAAAGAGAGAGAAAGAAAGAAAAGCTTGTCCCTTTTTATGTGGTGTGAAAACATTTTATCCTACCCTATAGATGGTCTTTGCATCATAACAGGGTAATATTGACCTCATAAAGTGAGTTAAGATTTCACTCCTCTCTGTTTTATGGAAGAGATTATGTCAGACTAGTATAAATTCTTACTTAAATATTTGATAAAATTCTCCAGGGATGCCTTGTACCCCTAAGGAAGAGTGTTGTAATTATAATTAAAATGTCTTTAATGATTATAGGTTATTTATGTCAATGATTATAGATTATTCATTAAAGTCATTAATTATATCTTTAATTATTATAGGTCTATTTTATCTTGGTTGAGTTTTGGCAGGTTGTTGTTTTCAGGGAATTGATTTATTTTTCTGAGTTGCCAAATTAACAAATGTGAAGTTATTTTTAATGCCCCCTTATTATCCACTCAGTGACTGGCTGCAGGATTTGTTGTGATAGCTCCTTGTTCTTTCCTACTACTGATGTGTATCTGTTCTCTTTTGATGTTTGTCTGTCTTACTATAGTTTTTCAATTTTAATTATTTTTCAAAGAAGAAGCTTTTGGTTCTCTTGATTTTTTTGTAGGTTCCTGTTTTTATAATCAGTGATTTCTGCTCTTATTATCTTCTTTTTATTTTATTATTTCACTTTACAATTATTTGCTTTCTTTAGGTTTTCTATCATTTTAATCTAGCAACATTTGAATTTAGCTACATTACCTTTAAATTTGAATTAAGTTCATTTCCTTTACATTTGAGTTAAAACAAATTAAGAATTCCCTTTACATTTGAATTAAAATAAATCCTGTTAGAAATGGTGGCACTAGCCTGTAATCCCAGTACTTGAGAGGCTGAGACAGGAAGATCAGCCAGCATTAGCAACTTACAGAGGTTCTCAGAAACTTAGTGAGACCCTGTCTCAAAAATAAAAAATAAAATAGGGCTGGGGGTGTAGCTTGGAAGTAGAATGGCCCTTGGTTCACTACTCACTACCAAAGGGGGTAAAAAAAATCCAGTATGCTCCTAGGGCAGTAATTTGAAGCTGCTTTTCACATGAGAAATATAACTACATGGTGGTTGAGTATTTGTTGATCCACAAGTGGTTATTCCACATAGCTTCTGATTCAGTGTGTGTTTTGGTCAATTGGGTCCAAAGTTACAGAATAGTCAGTGCTAGTAGTAGCACTCATAATTTTAATTAATCATTCAAACATAATTTTAATGAATAAAGTTTAATTTTATGGGCCTTCAGTTATTCTTCAACAAGTTAATTAAATTTCATATTTTATATTAAAATTAAAGTGATCTTAAAAAATGCATAGATTTTATCAATTGCTGGTTACTTCCTCTTGCAGGTTACAGAACTAGCCTGTATTAAAAAACAATACAAAGATATAACTCAAACATTCCAGTACTTTCTGTGATTTTTTTTCTAGTTTCTAATTTTCTCAAATTATTTTGATGGAATTCATCTGTGAATAAAATGCATATATTAATTTGAAAGTAATCAATTATATCTCATTAATAATGGTGTTTCTCCTCTTTAACCTCCCCTCATGGACTTTTACAATTAAAACAGCCAGAGTTACAAATGGTATAGTTCAAAGCATACAGGACTATTTTTTCAATAAGATTTTTTTTTTTTTATGATTTCCCCACATTCCTGACTATAGTCAACATTTGATAAAAGTAGAATATTTAAGTAGTTGTGAGTTGTGAATAGTTGTACTATTCTGGAGTATCATTAGGAAATGGGTCAATTTGATCAATTATAGTTAATTATTCCAGTACAGAAATACTTACATTAAAAAAGGATACTAAGGCTATTGTGAATAGAATAGGTGGTGGGCCTATTGTATATTGCCTTTATGATGTTGAGGTACGTTGCTTCTATTCCGATTCTCTGAAGTGCTTTTAGTATGAATGGGTGTTGGATCTTGTCAAATGCTTTTTCAGCATCAATTGAGATGATCATGTGATTTTTGTCTTTGATTCTGTTTATATGGTGTATTACATGGATTGTTTTTCATATGTTGAACCAGCCTTGTATTCCTGGGATGAACCCAACTTGGTCATGGTGTATAATTTTCTTGATGTGGTTTTGAATGCGCATTGCTAGTATTTTGTTTAGCAGTTTTGCATCTAAGCTCACCAATGATATAGGCCTATAGTTTTCTTTTCTTAAGCTATCTTTATGGCCTTGATATTCTCACATGTAGACATAATGTCGATGGAAGCATCCTCTTCATTAATTAACATATAATCCTTCACTTTCTATAATATTCACTTAACATGAATATTAACTCATTTTAATCATACAACAACCATATAAAGTTTTTACTATTATCTATGTTTTAAAGATTAGGACACTGAGTCATGTAGAATGTGTGGTGAGTGTTTGTGTGTGTGTTATTAAGGATTGAATTAAGAAGTAGGGGCATTCTACTTCTGAGATACACCTCTTCCCTTTCTTTTTTTTTTTTTTTTTTTTTTTTTTTTTGCGGTACTGGGGATTGAACTCAGGGGCATTCTACCTCTGAGCTATACCCCCAGCCCTATTTTTATTCTTTTTTTTTGAAACCGAGTCTCACTAAGTTGCGGAGTGCCTCACTAGATAGCTGAGGCTGGCCTCGAACCTGGATCCTCTGGTCTCAGCCTCCCGAATGCTGGGATTACAAGCGTGCACCACCACGCTTGGCTTCACCTCTTCCCTTTCTATTATTTATTTTAATAAATTTACTAAGTTGCCAAGGGCCCCTCTAAATTGCTGAAGCTGGCTGTAAACCTGCTACCAGTCTCTCAGCCTCCCAAGCACTGGGATTATAGGCATGTACCACCATGCCAGGCTCACAGTGAGTTTTTATAGGCCTCTAATAGCTGGTAGTTATTTAGCCAGAGGTTACAAATTTTTTAAAAGTGGGTTTCCAAAAAGCATGTTGTAATGGGATATAAGGATTTCATTTAGTTTATTCTTCAACATCACCATTAAAATCACCATCAAATTCTGAGTCACTTATTTCTCTCTTGCAAGTTTTTTTGAGGAAATTTAAAAGGAACTTAATGAGTGAACTTTGCCAAATTTGCAGTTTTGTAAGTGCATCAGAAGCAAATTGCACCAACTGCTGTTCTTCAGCCAGGGCCCTTCAGTGCTTCTCTTTATGACTTGAACCGCCTGCTTAATGGGCTATGCAATTCTCCCATTTGTCTTGCACAAAAATGCAAATATGTACACATATGTGTATACATACACACACACACACACACACACATCAGTTTTAAGGCCTGCTAGGTTCATCCTATTTGGACAAAAACACAACTATATGCCTTCCAAAGTGGGGAGAAAATCTTAAAAGAGTTGACTCTATAAATTAAAAATTGAAGAAAAGAAAACCTTTAAAAAGAAAAGAGAAAATGATGACAAACCTATCCATATTTATGAATTCCATTACTGTGATCAGTCCCATAGTTTTAGTGCAGAATATAAAAAAAAAGAAGCAGGGAAAGGCTTTGCTCTTCATTAAGAAATAATTCCACTGTAATTGCTTGTTCAGTCAAGTCGTCTGCAAAAACAGACACATGCAATTGATTTTGGAGAATGATGATGATTTAGTGAAGGCAGGAAAGAAGCTTTTGATTTCATGGTTGGGCTGAGAAAGAGAGGAACATTGTTTTCCAGCCCATCTGAGATGTCTTTGTGCATAAGAAAATAAAGCATCATTAGAAGAGGTAAACTTGCCAGTGTGGTGTATGGGAGGGACCTTGTGACATAATTGGAAGTGGTAAAATTTAATTTAATTCAACTCATAGAGACTGGTATGTCTAAGGTGCAACACAGAAAAACGGAACACAGAATCCACCCAACAAACAAAGTTATGCTTTCCTTGAGGAAGCTGAACACTTATCAGATCAGTATTTCTAATCTGAAAATGATTAGATAGATCTCTACCTTGTTGCCAATTCTTTGGTCCACAAATCCAGGGGAAATGCTAGGGTCTGAATGTTTACATTTCTCCCAAATTCATATATTGAAAACTAAAGCAAAATATGATGGCATTAGAGGGATAGACAGTTTAAGGGGTGATTAGATCAGAAAGATGGACTCTTCATACCATGAGATCAGTGCTGTTATTAAAGAGGCCCAGCGAGCTTCCTCAATCCTTATACTGTGCCAGGACACACCTTCAAGGCACTGTCTGAACCAGCAATCAGGTTCTCATGAGACATCAAATCTGCTGGTGATTAGATCTGCCAACCCCCAGAAGGAGGAGGAACAATTCTTCTGCAGTTTGTAAAACATCCAGTTTGTGGCATTTTGTTATAGTATCTATAGTACCCCAAACAGAATGAGGTGGGAACCGTCCTCTTTCTACAGCTATCCTGATGGGCTGGACCCCAAGCGCCCCCTGCACCATGGTGTTCTTGGACAGTCTAGACTCTTCCCCACGGTGTTCTTTATATCTGGCTGATACACAGCAGCCTGCTCCTTTCTGCCTGGTGACACCCTTCCTCATTCTCTCAGTGTGCCCAGGGGTCCCAGAGAAGCCATCCAGGCAAAGTGACACTGGAGGTCGCACCTTGTGGTCTTGATTTCATTCTACTGTGCTTCCTCTTCACTGTCACCTCCTCTGGGCACAGGGCAGTGTTCTGTACCTACTGTGTGGGTGATTAGTGCTTGCTAGTACTAAGTTTTAAATTATGTTTATGGGTGACAAATGAATAGGTTTTCTACATTTGTATAATGGCTATTAAAATCATGAAGCAACTGGAGGATTAATGATAAAAGTAATTCAGGGAGATTAGATAGATGATGATAGATGACAGATAAATGATGGATAGACAGACAGACATAGATGATAGATAGATAGATAGATAGATAGATAGATAGATAGATAGATAGATATACATCTTCCAGCTCTGATTCCAGCCGATGCTGGAGAAAGGGCTGCCTCATCAGGAACCCCTGCCAACTCAGTGTAGTGGGATTCCAAGTCTGTATCTTATTTAGGGGTTCAAAGTTGAAAAGTGTTTCCATTCTTCTGTAAAATTTAAGAGGAAATTGCCTTGGAAGTTTCTATTGTAATGCTCTGTCCTCTTCAACAAAGGTTAAGAATGAATTGATATTGATATTTCACTTTGACCCAAACATGATGTTTATTTCTCTGTTAGTGTTTATAGGGAATTTTTTTTTTTTTTGCAGTACTGGGGATTGAACTCAGGGGCATTCTACCTCCGAGCTACATCCCCAGCCCTATTTTTTATACTTTATTTTGAAACAGGGTCTCACTAAGTTTCGGAATGCCTCACTAAGTAGCTGAGGCTGGCTGCGAACACGGATCCTCCGGTTTCAGCCTCCCAAATGCTGGGATTACAAGCATGCGGCACCATGCCGAGCTAGAGGGAATTTTTTTGAAGTGTACATGTACTTGATTTCTTTTTAGTGGTTTTTTTTTTGGTGAGTTTGTTCATATCAAAATAAAATGTGCTAATTAATTCCCTGAAAAGTAAACCCTCAAGTATAAACATTAACTAAACCCTTGGTATTGTTTCTTATATTGTCCTATTCAACATTACAAGCAAGATTGTTTCCGTACCTAAGCTTCTCCCAGGCCAGTAAAGCTATGTTTAAGATGAGGTGATGTTAGTCTAAAGAACTAATGTTGATCATGTCTACCTAGACATAGATTCGGTTTGCATTGAGTTATCTAGATTTTTGCAGACTTAAATTTTCCCTTTTCCCTTTTGGGTGAAGTTCATGAATTTGGGATGTCTTCTGAGTGTAGCTAGGCTCGACTTAGTACAATTCTTTTATACCTTGAAAGGATTAATCCTGGTATAGAGATTTTCTGTTATGTGTTACAGTTCTTAAGTACAAGAAAGAGCAATTAAGTTTTAAGGGTCCAAAATACTTAAGGAAACTCTAGAATATTTCACAGATATGAACAGTGAAACCATTCCTACTTTGTATTTCATTCCTTTTTTTTGTTTGTACTCCACAGCGTAAATCTTCCATCAGTTTATATTGATTATGTATATTAATTTCTGGCTATGACAAGTTATTAGGGTATCTCATAATTCTGAGGACATCTGTAAATCTTTTCTGAAACATTCGCTCAAGATTTATGAAGATGTTAATTTTATTTCCTAAGTGGATTATTTTTCTATGCCAACACAGTTGTAAAAAGGAATGTATACACCACAATGTCATATCTCTAATATTCTTGTGTCTATTTACTTCGTAGGCTTCAAAAACAGAGAGAAAACAATTGCATACTAGAACAAGATACTATGTCTTTTCCTAGGATCTTCATTTTAGGAAATGTTGAAAATAAGTGAGCCTCTTGATGTCTTTATTGATTTATATGAAATTGTATAAAAATGTACTGTGCTACATCTCATCAATAGCCCACTAAAATCAGAATTATAATTCTTAGAATGTTATAAATAGTAATCTGGTGGTTGTATTGAACATGACAGTGGTTCTAGGGGATTGTTAATTGAACACTACTTATATCTTATTGCCCCAATATGGATCTATCATTGGTGAATAATGTTAAAAGTACCTGGTGCCTGTGTAAGTCCTCACTCTAAAATATTTCTGCCTCAATAATATATACTTACACTCCTAGGCTTAACCACTGGTACCACACACATGCATATGTGTGTATGTTTGTAATACTAGGGATTAAGCCCAGAGTGTTCTACCCCTGAGCTACACCCTAGTCCTATTTTATTTTTAATTTTGTAAACGGTTCTCGCTAAGTTACCTAGGCTGGCTTTGAACCTGTAATTCTCCTGTCTCAGCCTACCAAGTACCAGGATTATAGGCATGCATCACTGTATCCAGCTTAGTAAATGTTATATTTAACTAAGCAAATATTACTTACATTCTTTCTTCCTAAAAATCATTTTCTTTGAACTTCTATTTCATTATTCGCGTCTTTCACATGGCAGTGAGATTTTGTCTTATCTTTCTCTCTCTCTCTCTCTCTCTCTCTCTCTCTCTCTCTCTCTGTCTTGCAGACTGTTAGAATCAAGGAAATGGAGTGGAAAATAGAATTTATAACTGGTTTGCGATCTTATTCAAATGAAACTTTCCAAATAGTTCCTCAGAAATCTTTTAGTGAAGTTGGGCATAGTAGCACACCTCTGTAATCCTAGTACTTGGGAGATTGAGACAGGAGAATCTCAGGTTCACAGCCAGCCTCAGTTACTTAGCAAGGCCCTCTGCAACTTAGTGAGACCTGATTCAAAGTAAAACATAAAATATGGCTGAGGGTGTAGGTCAGAGATAATATGCTCCTGAGTTCAATCCCCAGCAACACACACACACACACACACACACACACACACACACACACACACACAAACACACACACAGAAAGAACTTCTATTGTGGCCTGGTGATAGCTTTGTTTTACTTTATTTTTTTTTTTACAACCTTGCATTTAATTTGTTTAAGTGATGTGGACCTGTTAACATGCTAAAGTTTGACACACTAGGGAGATCGCAGGTGCTATAGAAGAAACAATAGGGAACAACCACATTCTCAGAGTAGAAGTGATTTTGTTCCTAAGTAGATTGTTTATATATTTTATTGAGCAAATGCATGTCAGACACAGGCCTTCACAGTGATTACAAGGTTATCTCCTGCACGGCAGTCTTGTGCAGTAGGTAACCTCATAATCACTGCTTTGCCTAACACATAACTGGGGCCCAGAATAGTTAAGTAATTTCACAAAGTCACACAGCTACCAAGTGTTGGAGGGGGATTAGAACCCAGGCCAGATTCTATGGGTTCACCGCGTACTATATGTAGTCCCTGATCTCTTTTCTAACACAGAAAACAATCCACCTTAACTACACGAATGGACTTCATGGTAGATAATACCTGTATCTCTGTCTTCTGTCAAGAATGAGTGAATGAATGAATGAATGAGTAAATAAATAAATAAATAAGTTATAGGGGAAAATGTTACCTACTTGGCAGAGTACATTTGGAAGGCAAGAAAAGAGGCATTATAAATGAAAAGTTTTTTTTTTTCATGATTTGTAAGTGGAAAAGGTTTTCAAAGATGTTCCCAATCTTTCAAAGTGCTTTCAATGCTTTTCAGTAGGAACTGAAAGTTAGAAAAATGGAATTGATGAAATTATGTTGATTGCATGAATGCCATCTCCAAAAGTAGAGAAGAGTCGAAACTAACACAGACAAGGAGAAGCGAGAGAGACTTGAGGGGACCAGAATCCATTATTTGATAGACTTCATCGGGACCCCGTATTCTTTTTCTTTTAAAAATCCTATCTTTTCTCTTCCTTTGTGATGGAATCAATAGGAAAATATATTGAAATAGTGTCATATATCATTCTACTCTTTTTTTCCCTCTGATAACAAGATCCCATTGCTGACATACTACCTACCAAAAAAGAAAAAAAGTTCTCAGTCTCACCATAGTTTTGAGTTCACAGGAATATTTCCCAGATATAGCTTATTACTGACAACTGCGCATAGACTATTTTAAATAATTGAAGGCAACTTCTGAATTCATGAAAACCATAGTTTTACTTATTTAACTTTCTGGGCTACAGATTTGAATGTAGTTGAAAATCAATTTTCCAATTGGCTATATAAAGGATAAACAGAAGGGGGAAATGGGAAGGCAGAATCTCATCTTCTCCTTTCCTTCTTCTGCCTCCTCCTCCTCCTTCTTCTTCCTAAGTGGTGCTGGGGATTGAACTTTATGGCACTGGACCTCTGAGCTACCCCATCTCTTTTTAAATTTTTATTTGGATACAGGGTCTCATTAAGTTGTTAAGAGCCTCACAAAGTTGCTGAAGCAGGCTTCCAACCTTGCAATCCTCCTGTATCAACCTCCCAACTACTAGGATTACAGTTATACACCACTATGCCCAACTACAATCCCTTCTTAATGTTAAAAAGTTCTGTCTTTTTTCAGGACTTTTCCTGGTTATGGACACTCAATATTTTTAAGCTACTATAATTTATATGAAAACTTCTGAGTTTTTTTTAAATAGTTTGTGGTTCCAATGCATCTTGACATCTTTAACAGTCTTAGCCAAGAAACAAAATCAGATCTTTTACTTGTATTCTTATGTTTAAATACTTCATTTCCTAATGCTAAATATTTCAGATGTTTCATAATTCCATATCATTGGAATTTTTATCTGCCATGAATGGAAAGGGTTTTTCCACAGATAGGCACTGGTATACAAAAGGTGGGCTAGTAG
Source organism: Graphiurus murinus (assembly GCA_004027655.1). NCBI lineage: Eukaryota > Metazoa > Chordata > Mammalia > Rodentia > Gliridae > Graphiurus > Graphiurus murinus. Next base: position 36,561 of record PVLC010000439.1, on the reverse strand, counting down.
GAAAAAAGTCAAGCAATAAATCAACCAACCAACCAAACAAACAAACAAACACACAAAAAACTACTGGAGTCATGATCAAGAGAGACCAGATTTAAAATTGGCAATGTGACTACTGGTAGACAATGAGTCATGTTGTCTATTCTCTGTCAGGGGTTATTTTATACAAATGGCTTTAAAAGTATCCCATAGTACACACCCTATTTACCTTATGGGGTTATTATATAAATCAAAAGAAACCATGTATGTGAAGCTGCCATATAACTGAATGCCAAAAATGTTTGTAAGCAGATATCATGTATAATACATGTGCACATGAGTGATTCTTTTTAATGCTCTAGAAAGGATGTGGAGGGGAATATAAGAATAAAGTAATTAATGAAAATGAGAATAACAAAAGCAGGAGGGGTTATGGGGCAGGAGAAATGATGAGCGAGGTTAGAATTGCATCTTCGGGATCTGTGCACCTGCATGGGCACAAGGCAGGAATATTGCAGGTCAATGTCAAGTCCTCCTTCATTGTCTTGAGAATCCTAGATTTTGTTCTGGTATCTCTCACTTGTTACTCAGGGATGGTAAACTTTTCCCTGATTGGTCTGAAACAAGGATGGTGTCTCCATGTCTTTGATGGAGATGGTACAAAGAGACCTACGGTGAAAGCCTGCCGGAGTGTCTGGGAAAATATGACTTGGCTCTAAGAGGGAAATCCTGGAAAAGATGGAAGCCATTTTCCCTGGATGTTTTATTTTCTGGATGTGATCTGCAAATGTATTGTGACCATTTTGACACTGGCTCGAGAATGCAACCAACAAATGCAGGAAGAAGAGTAAGAGGCCCACTGACTATCCTTAGAGAGCTCCTGCCCCTGACTCTTAGATAAAATTCCCCATTATCTGAGATGCTTTGACCTAGGGTGCTATTTTGCTTGTAGCTGAATAAATAAATGCTTACTGATTCATCATGCTTTTGGTTGCATGGTTTATAAAGTCTGAGAAATAAAATATACAAATTAATTAACCAATCACCCTGTAGAAATGTAACCACAGTAAGGGCTCTAAGAAGAGTTCCCTGTGTGATGTCATGGAAATAACTGGTGATGGTGTCCTTATAGAGGACTCCCTGGTGAGGCATGAAGAGCCATCATTACACTGATCTTTGTAGACCATTGACACCCACTACACAGAAACCAAGACCCCTAGCAGTAAGTGCTGGAAATCAAGGCAGCTTTGCAGGTTTGACTCCATGGGTAGGGTCCTGTATCATGCAAAGGAAAGATATGTTTATGTCTACAGAGGAACTAGAGAAGGACATGTACTGTAATATAGCACCCAAATCACAAGAAATGCAAATAGAAGAGGATTCTGAGTCTGCTTTGAGGCAAGCACAGAAAATCCCTAAATACAGAGAAGTCTCCTTAGAGTGTCTTGTTGGTTCTTTCTCAGTACATAGACAGATGGCTATAGTGAACAGTGCGATAAATAAAGCACATTATGAAACATCATAAAACATATTACTTATGTACCTAAAATATGAATATATGACCAAAAAAGTTGTCCAGAGAAACTATAAGCAAAAATAATAACAGTCATTACCTTTGGAAGGAAAAGAGTAGTAATAGTTCTAATTATTTTTATTTTCCTCTTGATATTTTTAAAATCTTATTTTGTATTCTTTAACATGAATACATGTCATCTTTACAAAACTAATAGAAACCTTTTAAAATTTATGAGGACTGAATCATTTGGTTTTTAGAATTTATATTTAATACCTTTGTTTTTGATAATTGAATTGATAAGATAATTAGTAGGCTGTGCGGAGTAGTCATAGTTTGGAATACTAAAACTATGTTGTTTTTGAACATAAGAATTCTTGTCTTTGTGTTCTCATCATAGGGGGAGGTGTATGGATCTAATTAAGTCCAAAACAAATGAGGACAAACCAGGATTTATTAATGATCAGGACGCAGTATGAAATCCATCTCATTGACCTTAAATATCTAGATGGCAGGAAAGAAATCCAATTTACTTGTTAAATCAAGAGATTGATTGTCTTAGAGCAATATTTTGTCTATGTACCCTAAGCCTAGCATTTATGATAATTTATTTTTTAAAAAATTAGTGCATAAATATAATGTGGAATTTTTTTTGTCAATAGCCCACTCATCTTGATATATTCTGTGTCATGAACACAGGTGTGCAGTAAATTTAGATTGCATCTTTGAAAAATTCTGATTATGATGGGAAATAACAAACCTGACCAAAGGTGACTCTTCCTCTCATCTGTTTGCCCCACAATAATTGGTAAAACTGTAATCTCTAAGTTATGCCACTTTCTATTTCCGTGTGTCTATGCTTGTCCGGATTTTGTTGGAAAAAAATTACTTCACACAGAGCAGATCTAGTTTAAACCTAGATGCATAACTATCTTTTTTTGTAGCCTCAGGAAGCCCATTTAATTGTGTTGAGCCTCCTTGTAAAGTTTTAAAAGTGATGATAATGTATATATTTTGTGTGCACTGGTGTACATGATCAATAAATGGTAGCTATCATTCTTGCAAAAAAAAAAAAATCTACCAATGATGGAATGTTATATTAAAAATCAAGGAACAAAACAAGGGTTGAAAGAGGGAACAGTTCAAATAAATTTACATTCATATAAGGTTTCACTACCAATGTCACTAACATGTATGAGGAGAGAGGATTGGTGAGGGGGTGGGTGTACAGGGTGATATATACAAAGTGGTGTGTGCATGCATATTTCTATCAAGTTGAGTCTCACTAGGATGTATAATCATAATGTACCAATAGAAGTATTAAAACATGAGTAAATAGCTAATTTTTAGACAATGAATAAAATGTCACTTACAGCATAGTACACCCCTCTTCTTTGAAGCAGAAAATGATATCCTGACTAACCTTCTAAACAGAAGCAGAGCATGAAGGAAAAAGCAAACTTTATTTCTCAGCCACTTTTTGTCCTGTTTCAACATGACTCTATCCTCACAACTCTATAACCTGTTCTTGTTGAAGCAACCAGCAGTCTCTTGATGCCTCAATTATTTGGACTCTAATCTCTTATTTCTTTAGATCTCTTACTAGCATGTGATACTATTAATCCCTTGATTCATAATTTATGAATACAAATAATAATAATAATAAACCAAGTGATATAAAGCTTTTGTGTATGACCTTTAACAAAAAACAAGTGCTTTCCTCCCTCCTGTAAGAAGCTTAATGTTACCAAACTGAGGAAATTACAAAAGAATTAAAATCAACCATATACATTTTTGCTACATAAATGATTGTATTTTTCACATGTCATCAGCTGATTGTATTTCAGAATAAATATACTTGATTCAGTTAAAATGAACAAATGGGAAGTAACTATTATGCAGGTTTCCTTTGTTTTACTTGTGTTTTTATTTTTTTTTTTAAGAAGGAAACATTCTTCATGGAAATGTATGAGTTGACATTATAGTCTAATCATACTTTATCATGTAAATGCATATTTACAATATTTTTAAAAGGTGGATTATGTAAATCATTTTAGGGACATACAAAAAATGTAGATTATTTACCAGCCTGAAAATTATGCATTTAGAAACATGTTGAAAAGCTTATTCTTCAAATGATAGACCCTAAATGCTCATCCTAGTTGGAATGGCTGATCACACCAGTATGCTTTATTTAGACAAAATATGCAGAGAGAATTCTTATGCAATGAGAATCTAAATGTTCATAACAGTACAGTGTTAAATGCAATCATTGTTTTAAATTTCCTGCATGATTTTCTTTAAAACAGTCAGCCTTATTCTTAGAGATGGTTCTACTGAATAAAAAAACAAAATTACTCATCTAGGGGGAAAGTATATATAGGATTAAACTCCTGTTGAGCTCTGCATTGTCTCCATGTTTAGAAAATTCATTTTTCTTTATTCTTTGTAAATTTCCCCCAAATGCCTAGAGAGCTCTGTGGAAGGCTGGAGGGATGAGGCTAATGCTACATGAGTCTATTCTTTTTAGGACGTTGATATTGACTTGCAGGGCCAGTTGAACTGCCTGGAGAACTAGTGGGCATTAGATGATAGCTGTGTGGGAGCAGAGACAAGAGGGCTTGGGAGGAGGTACAGCCAGCCAGCCTTCTGGGACTCCTGTCAAGAAAGAGGGGAGTAGTGATGGCGTGAACCCCCACACCTGGTCTAGAAAGAAATTTCCTTACCTGAGTGTTCCAAGGGATTTCGAAGAGCATCTGTTCTTTCCATCAGAGGAAGCCATAGATAACTTCCACTCCCCATCCTGCAGCCTGTAGCGCAGGGGTGCCAGTATCATGCCACACTTTATAGCTCTCAGGACTAGGGTGAAGTTGTGAGAGTTTATGGGATAGAAGTATTGGAAAGAAGAGGTGGGGCAAAGAGCAAGTAGGAGGTGTTGTTAGCTGAAGTCTGAAGGGATATGGTTAACAAGACTCCTATTTTTTTTGCCACCTAAATTTAAAAGCCAATTTTGAAATAGACAAAGGATGAAGCCAGATATAGAACAAAATATTCTTTCTTCCTTCCTTCTTTCCTTCCTTCCTTCCTTCCTTCCTTCCTTCCTTCCTTCCTTCCTTCCTTCTTTCCTTCCTTCCTTCCTTCCTTCCTTCTTTCTTTCTTTCTTTGTGTGTGTTGTACTGGGGATTGAACCCAGGGACATTTTATCTCTGAAATACACCCCCAGACCTTTTTAAAAAAAATTTAAACAGGGCCTCATTAAGTTGCTGAAGGCCTCACTAAATTGCCGAGGCTGGCCTTGTACCTGAAATCTTCCTGTCTCAGCACCCCAAGTACTAGGATTATAAGAATGTATCACCATGCCTGGCTAAAGTATCATTTTGATGTAGATAAAGTGTGGAAGAATGTGGTTTAGTATTTAGGTGAGACTCTTCATATTTCACTATAATATTAAAAATTTGAAATAACTTATTCAGAAATCTGCCATCAACTGGATGCATTACCCAATTACTTGGTGGGGTTTCTTTCAAAGAATCCCCGTAGAAAGAGAGTCAAATCTGTGCTTCCCAAAAGCAGCCTGTTTCTGTAGGTAAAGAAGAAGGGGCACAATCTGATTTTGCCAACCTTGCTCAGGATTCATTAGTCAGATAACGTAGGGAGGAAGAAATGCAGAAGAGTCACAGAGTTGTTTTTATGGAGGGTCTTCCTCTAGAAAAAGGAAGAAAAAGACAGTTACCTCCCAAGAAGATGGATCACCTAAGTGAAAACGTAGATGATCTAAGTGATGCATTTGTGTAGGGAGATGAATCTTCGTTCATAGTCCTGTGCTAAAAGTTAAGGACTATGGAGATAAAAAGAAATGCAAAGACAGAACCTCCAATTCTAGAGTAGAACCCAGCCAGAGTGACTCAGCATATGGGATAGTTTAGGTAACAATTCGCAGCCTATTATGAACTGCTCAAGTGAGAGAAACAGAAGGGAGGCTGATGAGCTCAAAAAGAAGCAAAAAGAAGGAAAGCAAGCCGGGTGTGATGGTGCACGTTTGTCATCCCACTACTTTGGAGGCTGAGACAAGCAGGGGCACAGATCCAAGCAGAGGCTCAGCGACGTAGCCAGACTCTTAGCAACCTCGCACAATTCTGTTTCAAAAACCAAATAAATAAATAAATAAATAAATAAATAAATAAATAAATAAATAGAGGCTGGTGGTGTAGCTCAGATGTAGGATGCCCATGTTTTCAATCTACAGTACTCCCTCCCCCCCCAAAAAAGGAGAGAAAGTAATGTATGGTATAGAATGGAGTTGAGGAGAGTCCTGAAAGGCTGGGTGGCAGTTGGGAAGGAGGAAGTTCAGCATGAAGGGGTTCCATGTGTATGTGAGTAATGGTCATGTGTGTGCCTGCGCATGGGCAGGAATGAGCGGAGCATGCTTAGAGTTGGAGAGGACGCCCCGTCTACACCGGAGAACTGCAGTGGCAGAGGCAAGAAGACTGGGGTGCTGCCCTTTCATTTGTGATTGACAACCACTGGGGACTGGCTGACCATGTTGTAGCTCAGAACATATTCACAACCTTGATTTATGTTCATTGCCAACTAAGTGCTTCTACTTGCGTCACAGCTTAACGGAAGGACCAGTGCCACCATGGCACAGTGCCACTGACACATCGAGGTCTTGACAAGGGGAACAAAGCGAGCCATGTCTGGCTACCTTGAGAAGTGCTGGCTCAGTATTATCCTGCTGGCAGACTGTCCAATGGGGAAAAGATGGAGTAGCCTCTTCGTTGGCAAGAAAGGGCGACGGTTCTGCTGGGCGGGAAGATTACTGGACAATCCAGGCTGTCTAGACAGACCGTGTCAAGTGGTAACTCATGAAGACTGAGATTTGGTGGGATTTTCTTATATCCACTCCAGTCAAAAGTTGAGATCTCATTCTTACTGCTTAAACATTTCCTAACCTCTTGTTGAAAGCTCATTGCATGTATTGAGAACTGGATAGAGAAATCTCTAAAGATTCATCAGTATCTGCATCATTCTCTTGGATTCAGTGGTTCCATCCAGGAAATATATTTTAGGAGAAATAAACATTAACATATATATAAATAAACATTAACATATTGATGAAAATGAAAGCAAATTTTGATCCCCCCAATATTTCAGGTAATATAATAGTTAACTATGCACAGTAGCTTGATGACATTCAGTGAAGTCACTGGATTAATTTATACTAAAACTATATATTAAGCACATGTTATAGTCAAGCACTAAGTGTTTAAAATAGCATGAAAAATTCTTATGCCAGAGTATAATGTCAAATATGAGAGAAAATTGTATATGAAGTATGAGTATAAGTGTGATCATGTAAAACAAAATTTCCTCAAAATTCATGCCTTGGATTGAAAGGAATACTTTCAGAGGAGGATTACTTACTTCTACATATTTTATACTTTTGTGCTTAATTTAATGAGAAATTTGTGTGTGTTTGTGTATGAGTATTACTGGGGATGAACCCAGGGGCATTCTACCTCTGAGCTATACCCCAGCCTTATTTTTTATTTTTATTTTTAAACAGGGTCTCACTAGGTTGATGTGAGACTCACAACTTGCTGAGGCTGCCCTCAAACTGGTTTTTACATCATTTTTCTGATTTTAAATCAATTATCTCTTCAGTGAAGGCCTTTTGTTTAAGGATTGAGTTGAGATGATTTCAGGTCTATTTTCCATTTCCATTACTTTTATTACTATTGATGCCTGTGTGTGTGTGTGTGTGTGTGTGTGTGTGTGTGTGTGTGTGTGTATTTGTATTAAATATAGGTTGATTTCAACAGAACTTTGTCATATCCAATATCACTTGGATTAATAGTCTGGCTAGGCTCCAAGGTACTGTACTTGGAGACTCTCTTCTACATTTATATGAAATATAGCAGGTAGAAGGTGTTGATATTGTGGTTTTTAGAGGCTACAATTTTTCTTTGAGATAGATCCAATGCTCATGATTTCTTTTCAAAATCTATGGTATTCTAGCCTAGAATATTTTTTTCTATAGTGTATGAGGACTTCTGCAGAACTTCACTGAGTGAGTTTCTTCCTCCTACGAGCAATTATTGTGCAAATCTGCATTCCGAATACTGTGAAGGCAGTATGCTACCCCAGAAACTTGAGCAGAGGTGTTGGGAGCCATCTTAGAACCACACACTGAGATTATCATCCTGGGCAGCTTAAACTGAGTACACAGCACTGGCTGGGTGGAGTTTGTCTGCAAGTAGACAGACTTCCATGGAATCTGATGGATTTGATAAGAGAGGGAATTTTGATGTCTTCTCCATCTACCAGTAATATTTAACCCTTCCTTCCTCTAGGCTTGTCCTATGACTTCCCTGCTATTTTTCCTTTGCTAGACCCATGACAATTTGCTGGCTGTTCTGTTTAGTCATCTTGTTTAAACCTTCCATAGAAGAAAAGTGCTGGCTGCAGGAGGACAGGAGAATGGCTTGGCTCCTCTCCAGCCACCCCAATTATTAAACATAATTTTCTCCAAATTATCATATCTGACTGTGAGTCATTCTCATGCAAGAGACTTCTTATCAGCAGCAGCCTGGAGCAGCAGCTTTCTGTGGCAAGACTAAGGAACAAGTAGCATACACTACACAGAGGCAAATTGTGCCCAGTTAAACTCAGCCCTTTAAAGTATGTGTTTCAGTGAGTTCTGGAGTTGAGCAGTGGATGAGTGATTTAATGTAGGCAAGAGGACGTGTCTCTCATTTGTTATATGATAATTTGGATATTCAAAGATCTAAGGTGTATCAACATGGGTATTCTTGATGTTTGAATAACCGACAGTGTCAGGGAATATAAAATAATGAGATCATACAAAGGAATTTTTTGGTCATAGGGTTGAGGTATGTTTATGTGTCTCATCTCACATAAGGAGGACTCATTCTCTCAACTGACAAACTTTGATTGAAGATTTACTCTTGTTCATGATGTTACTCTAGAACATCTAGTGGCAAACAAGTCAATCTAAAGTCTTTCTTTGAAAAAATTTAATTTTTAGGATCATGAGACAGACAAGAAGTAATTATACAAGTAAACATACAATGAGATAGCTAAAGCTTATATGCTAGAAAATGTTCAGGGCTAGATAATTTAGTTGTTTCTTAAAGTCCTCTACAAGAAAGTAACATTCAAGCAAGGCATGGTGGCACATGTCTATAATCCTAGTACTTGGGAGGCTGAGATAGGAAGATCACAGGTGTGAGGATAGCTTCAGTAACATAGCCAGGCTCTCAGGAAACTAGCAAGACCCTGTTTCAAAAACCAAAAATGAAAAGGGCTGCTGGGGCTGTAGCTCACAGGTAGAATGCCCCTGGGTTCAATCTTCAATACAAAAATAAATAAATAAGTGAAAGAAGAAGAAAAAAAGTGACATTTAAGGGGGCAAGCAAATAAGAATGACTGAGTTCTTCAGAGACCAGAGATTAGAGCATTCTGGTCAGTTGGGAATAGTTCCTAGGAAAGCCACAGAGCAAGAGTAAATATGAGATAGTTAGGAGTTGTGTCTGATGCAAAAGATGAATTCTGGGCAATGATACTGGAGAAAGGAATAAGGACACAGTGCAGTTGCAGGGTCAGGGCAAAGACTTGGGGGGTTTACTCTGAGTGCAATGATATGCCACTGGGAGATGTTAAGCAGGAGAGCAGGCAGATATGATTTTCATTTAAAATATCATTGTAGTTTCTTTGCAGAAAATGAAATATCAAGATGACATGGTGGAGGTGAGGGTACAGTTAGGATTCTGTTGTGAAGAGGGAAAAGAAGAGAAGTTGTTAGACAGGGTACACTGATAAGTTGGATGATATGTGTCAAAGGAAAGAAAGAATTCATGGCAACTCTCCTAGGTTTTGGTCAGAACATCTAGACAGATGGGATTGCTATTTTACTGAGTTGAGAAGTTGGGAAGAAGGTGGCCATGGTGGTGCACACCTGTAGTTCTAATACCTGTGAGGCTGAGACAGGAGGATCATAGGTTTGAGGACAGTCTCAGCAACATAGCAGTGAGATTCTCAACAACCTAGTGAGATCCTGTTTCAAAATTAAGAAAAAAAAGAGAGCTAGGGTAGTAGCTGGGAGGTAGTGTGTCCCTGGGTTCATCTCCAGCACCAAAAGAAAATGAAAGAAAAGGGAAGAAAGGAAAGAAGGAATGAAGAAAAGAAAAGAAAGAAGGAAGGAAGGAAGGGAGGGAGGGAGGGAGGGAGGGAGGGAGGGAGGAAAGGAAAGGAAAGGAAGGGAAGGGAAGGGAAGGGAAGAAAGAAAGAAAGAAAGAAAGAAAGAAAGAAAGAAAGAAAGAAAGAAAGAGAGTTGAGAGGAGGTAGTTGGTGGTGGAGAGGTGAATCAGAAGTTCAATTGACCACGGCGAGCTCCAGATCTCTAGTACCTGTGTCAGTGGGATAGTCAAGTGGTGGCTGCTACTCTGACTCTAAATTTCAGGAGAGAGGCCAAGGTTAGAGGTATAAATGGGCTCATCCTTGGCATTGAGGTGGTATCTGAATGGACTTCATAATTTCTAGGCTTCAGTGCAAAATGAAAATGTGGGAGTCCTCTCTTTGTTTGGGTTTCTATAATAAAATACTAGAGATTGGGTGAACTACAAAATCACAGAACTTTACCTCCCACAGTTCCCAAGTCCACACTTGTAATACCAGTGCTTGGGAGACTGAGACAGGAGAATCGCAGTTTCCAGGACAGTTTCAGCAACTTAGAGAGGCCCTCTGCCACCTAGTGAGACCCTGTTTCAAAATTAAAAAAAATAATAAAAAGGGCTGGAGTGTAGCTCAGAGGTAGAGTGCCCCTGAATTCAATCCCCAGTGCCAAACAAACACCAAAACAAAAATCATGATCTGGAATTGTTCTGTGGCTACAGACTCTAGACCCTGGGGAACGGTAGATGTTTCCTCTCATCCTACTGAGCCTGAGTCTCACTCATCTCAGCACAGTCTCATAGTCCAAATCTTCCATTCCCCATGGAGAGAATACTTCCATTCCCTGGAGCCCTATTTAGTGCCTGGGCAATTCTTTGATGTTCTCATTGGCTGTGCAGAATTCTTCTTTGCTTCTTTGCTGTTAGTGGAATCACAGGTGTGGACTCCCAGAGACTTTGCCATCTGAGGCCTGGAACTTGGATGAAGCAGCTCTCTCCTGCTCTGATACTGGTGATTCAACAGCAATATTAAAGTTCAAGAAATATAATTCCTACTGCCTGTACGTCAAGCCCAAGGACTGAGAAGATACTGACTGTAACGGAGCTTTTATAGACACAGCCGTAACCAAGGCACAGAAATGTGCTAATGTCCCCCTTTTTCACCCTGTGGCTTGTCAGGGTACAGATGCCATCATAAAAGTAAGGAGAGAGCAGGTACATCAGAATTACTGCCATGGTTGCCATGGAGAACCAGGAATTTACGGTGGTATCATGGGCCAGACCTCTATTAGATTTAGAACCTTTACCCCTATATGAGGAAGCAGGGATGGTTTTTAGAATCAGAATGACAAACTTTATATTTCTCCATCATTCGCCTATTCACAGCTCATTTTCCACTCAGCCTAGGATGATTTGGCTTTTACCAACAACAATTGGAGTGAACACTGAATTGTGTGCAAAATCAAAGGAGTCATTTCATATATTATTGATAACCATGCTTCTTTCCCCAAGTAAAAAGGAAATACATCCATTTAGTAGGTGCATACATGTATGTAAGTATATATGTAAGTATGTATGTATATCTGTATCTGTATATATATGCACATATATAAGTAAAGAAAAATTTTTTTGGAGTTTTTAATTTATTTTTTATTGTAATAATTCGTGCTTTGTATATATACATTTTTGTTAGGTACAAATACACTTAAGGTAGCAGAAGAATAAAAAAATAAGTAAAGAAATTATAAAATTATAATTATCACAATTCCCTTTATTACACACATATATAAATAAATTACAATATAATTATCACAATTCCTTTATTTTTGTATTTCTCTCTCTCTCTCTCTCTCTCTCTCTATATATATATATATATATATATATGAGATACAATTTATGAGTTACAATATAATTATCACAATTCCTCTGTGTGTGTGTGTGTGTGTGTGTGTGTGTGTGTTACTAGGGATTGAACCTAGGAACAATCTCCCTCTGAGCTATATCTTCAGCCCTTTATAAATGTTGTGAAACAGGGTCTCAAATTGTTGAAAGTCTCAGCTACATTCCTGAGCCTGGTCTTGAACCTGCACTCCTCCTGTCTCAGCCTCCCAAGTACTGGGATTACAGGCATGTACCACCATGCCTGTCTTCCCAATTCCTTTATTTGTGTACTCACGTAACAATTAGATTCTAATTATTTTCCTTTATGGATTTAGGATTGAATCTTAACTGATCATATGAATTACTAAAGACTCTTCAGGAAATTAGAAGCATATATAAAACAATCTATAGCTAGGATTTTGAACAGTATGAATTTCAATTAATTTAACTCATAATTTTTCTAATAATTACCATAATAGATCTACATTTAAAGCTAGAAAAAATAAAATTCATACCAAAAAAGGAGAAAAATTCACCAAAAAAGGGGGGGAAGGATATTAATTCTAACTCCTTCTGTGATCTGAAATGGCTAAAGTGGTTGCAATCTCTTAAATTAATATGAGGTTTCATATATACATATAAATATATAACATATACATTTATGTGTATGTTATTTATATCACACATATATTATATCTAATATTCCATATACTTAAACAATATACCATACATATTTTATGCTTTTTACATGTTATTAGATCTTAGTTTCTAAGTAAATATTTATTACATAAAATTCTCTTAATATTTTTAACTTGCAAATATCCACATACTTATTAATAAAATAAACATGTTATTTAAAAGTAAAGTAAAATTTTACCTCTTATATATTTATATCTTTTATATTTATACATATATCTATTTTGTACACTTTTAAAATTTTTTTATTTGAATACATATGTTTGTATAAATATTCCCAATTTTCTCTTCTGTATTTTAAACAGCTCCTAGTCACTCAGAATCTAGGTATTTGGATGCTGGTGTACTTGAGATTCTTTCCAATTCTGTCACCTGGCTTTGGTCATTTCACTTCTCATTACCACTGTCCCCCAGGGAAAGCCAGGAGAGAGTCAGGAGGTACAACTCAAATCAAACAATTTGCTCCTCATTAGCCGATCCAATAAAAGGTCTGATGGAAGGACAGGTTGAACTGGTTAATTTAGGTGAGATGTGAACAGTGTCTTTTGATTTCACTTACCTGTGAAAATTTAGCCTGAACCCATTGACACAGGAAATCAAGAGCTGACTTCGTGCATCTTTTGCAATTGATACTTAACAACCTCAGGATCGGTGAGGACTCAGAGTGCTCCATGAAACTTACCTCCACATGCTTAAAAAAAGAAAAAGCGCTAAACTATAGAAGATGATAAACAATTGTAAGAATACTTTAAAGTGATTAATCAAAAACTTCAACAAAGTATTTATCTACAGATAAAACAATAACAGGCTAAATGCACAAATCCCATTATTTTATGAAGTAGAAAATATATGAACTTATAGTAGAAAATACCAGCTAATCAATGATCGCAGATAAATCTGAAATTGTATGGGTATGTGTTACTGGGGATTGAACGTCTGTTCAATGGTAGGAAAGGTGTGATCAGTGTGTATTTTTTGCAGTAATCTATTAGCTGGACCATTCTACCTCTGAGCTATGCCCCTAGCCCTATTATTTATTTATTTATTTATTTATTTATTCATTCATTCATTTATTTAAACAAGGTCTTATTAAGTTGCTGATAGTCTTGCTAAATTGTTGAAGTTGGCCAAAAACCTGAGATCCTCCTGTCTCATCCTCCCAAGTACTGGGATTACGGGCATGCATCACCATGCCCAGCTCCAAAATACTTTAAAGTCTTTTTCTCCTCGACTATTTGTATTTTCCTTAGAGAAAATCTCAATGGACAGCTGATTCTGGTTATTCTTGATAACTGTTTTCTACAAAGTTGCCGTGAATACTGAATTATTACTCAAATACTGAGCCATCACTCCAGGAGGACTGCAGGATTAGGTTCCTGAAAGCTGGTCACAGTCTTTTTGTTAACCAGTCAGCACCCAAACTTACTTGTGTTTGTTTCTGCTTAAAGACACCGTATTTAATATGTATTTTGGAATCACTCAGGCCTGGACAAAACTTACCTAATGCACATTTTTAGAGGAGTGGATTTCTGCTTTCATGACTCCCCTGTGAGTTATGTTCATCCTGCCTGGGTATTTTTCTGTGTCATATATATTGTAGAAAACAGACTATTAAATTCCTCCATATTATTTCCCGAATGATGCATTATGCCTTGGTCATCATTTAACATCCGTTGAATCATAATACTACTACCTTTAGCTTATCAGAGGAACCTCAAAGACTCTTCTTACCATGGGAGATTTGTACCATTACACTCAAAAGAAGTATACTGTAGTGAATTTTAATATTGTTAACAACTTTTTGTTTCCTCTCCTGGATTACCTGTGTCCATCTTTGCCGGGGCTTCCTATAGAAGAAGAATCCTCATCCATCCCAATAGCTGACTTAACTATGTGACTTGCTTTGAGCGACAAAATATGAGGAGATATGCCCATCTGATTAGGAGCTATAAGTGCAATTTCAAGGTTGAGCTTAGCCTCTTGAGCTTCTTCCCTGTCTCATGAGGTCATTGCATCCTCAGTGTGGGTTATAGAATAAGAAGGCATGAGAAGAAGCCAATTGGCATTAGATCCATAGCCTGGAACAAGGTTCCAGCCAACCTACAGCCCTCAATTAGTATTAGTGTTACTAAGAAACAAATAATTGTTGTTGGGAGCCTCTGAAATGTGGGGGTTGTTTGTTACACAGCAAGTATGTGTGACTGATACATAAGCTAGAAGGGAAATAGGAGAACATCATATTAGGCAAGGTTAGTATCAGAAGAAAATGCAATCAAGTCAAACAAAGTGACTCAGTTCTCTAGTGCCACAAAATTGTTATATAACAGATCATACTAAAATGTAGTACTTTAAAGCATTTCTTTAGTTCATAGCTCTGTGCCTAGGCACTGGTTTTAGATGGGGTGATCGTTTGGTCTAAGCTGGACTTACCCACCTACCTGGCAGTCAGTTGAATTTTGATATGCTCTTGGATACAACTAGGGTGTCATCTTGCCTTTGGCTAGCATGGATGGGTTCTGAGGGCAATAGCAGAAGTTGACAAGGGCTTTGACAAGTCTCTGCTTGACTTGCATGAGCTACCGTCCTACTAAAAGCCAGTCACTCCACTGAGCCTCTCATCAGAGAACATGGAGAATATACCCCAGCCAGCTCAGGGGACATTACAGAGCGCCACAGCAAAGGGTCAGAACACTGGGTCACATCTGGGTGCAGGAAAAGGAAGCACATCGCATGGTATTTAAGAGGGTGCCTGAACCTTTAACTCCAGTGACCCATCGGATGAGTTTTTCCAACTTCATCTCATGATCATTTTTTCAGAAGCCAGGAATAATTCTTCTTGATAGGATACCTCATCAGCGTACATATTTGAGTTTATGCCCAACTTGGTCTCAGGCAAGAGCAAGGGTTGGTGTGTTCTGTGACTTGTATTCTGCCCTCTGGCCATGCATGGGGGCCCAGAGACTGCAGGAAAAGTAAGATAGGCAGGCATTGGGCCTAGATAGCGCTAACCACAGTTGGCCACGTCTGCATCTTGGTTGTGCTCAGGAATGAGTTTCTACTCTGGGAAGCTGTGACTGTATTCACCCAATTTTCTTTCAATTTTGGAGGCAGCAGGTTGCCCTGTGACCCCAGTTCTCTCTGACTCTAACCAGAGGCCTTGATTTCCAGTTTGTTGAGCTTTTTGCTCAACAAATATTTGGCAAAATTACTAAAAGAATAGATTTTTAATATTCTTACCACACACACACACACACACACACACACACACACAAACAAGTTGGTGAGGCGATAGGCATATTCATTAGATTGACAAAAATTTTTCTACAGTGTATACATAGATCAAATTTTCACATTGTATCCCATATATATAATTTACCAATTAAAATGAATTAAAACTTTTAATGACAAAGCCTTTGGAGGCTTTGAGAAAATGGGTTCTTTCCATCTGAAAGATATTCTCTAGGACTATATTGATCAAAAAAACATGTTCCTCAAGGGCAATGGAAACATTTTACTGAAAAATGCATAGTGTGTGTGTATTGTTTCCAGTAAACATAAACAAAGCTGGTCAATATTTAGCCCCTCCCTTCTTCCCTTCCTCCCTCCCTCCCTTCCTTCCTTCCTTCCTTCCTTCCTTCCTTCCTTCCTTCCTTCCTTCCTTCCTTCTTTCCTTCTTTCCTTCTTTCCTTCTTTCCTTTTCTTTCTTTTTTATTTCCGTACTGGGGATTGAACTGAGGGTCATTCTACCCCTGAGTTTTACCCTCAGCCCTACTTTACTTTTTATTTTGAAATAGGGTCTTACTACATTTGGAGGGTCTCCTTAAGTTGCTGAGGCTGGTTTCAAACCTGCCATTCTCCTGTCTCAGCTTTTCAAAGTGTGGGGATTGCAGGGGTGTGCAATCATGCCCACGATATTTAACCCTTCTTGATGGTTTAGCACAGAACCCGTGTACAATGGGTTTGCACAGGAAGAAGAAGGAGAAGAAAAAAAATGGATGGGCTTCATTATGCAAAGCAGGCTGGCCGCACATTCTTTCTCCCCTCCAGAAAACAGAACTTGAGAATATGGGCCATCATTTGTCCAGTTAGTTGAAGTTAATGATCAGAAATCACCCTTCTGGTATTCCTGGGAGAGTTTGCTGGGAAAGCTCAAGCACTTTTTTTCCCATCAAATATTTAAGATTGGGAAGATTAAATGTTAATCCTATTTGATAGGGCTTGGGTCAACTATAAAATTATAACATCTAAAAATCACTTCAGAAGAGTTTTCTTTTATGAAGATTATCCTGCTAGGCTTAAAAAAGGGAAGGCATCATTATTGGAGGGATCATTTTATTGTTATATTCACTCCCTAGCTTTGCTAAAGACCATTAACCTTGTCCCAGAGATAATCCACTTGTAAAATTCACTGTCTCCTTTGGATTTTAGAGTAAGAGGAGCAAATTCTTTTTTAGTTTTTTTTCTAATGGCTTATTTTATTTTATTTTACTTATTTTTGTGGCTGGAGACTGAACCCAGGGGCATTCTACTCTGAGCTACACCCTCATACTTATTTTATTTTGAAATAGGGTCTCCCTAAGTTGCTGAGGGCCTTGATAAGTTGTTCACACTAGCTTTGAACTTGTGATCTGTGATCTTCCTGTCTCAGCTTCCCAAATTACTGAGATTACAGGTGTGCATCACCATGCCTGGTCGGTTCCTCCCTCCCTCCCTTTCTTCCTCTTTTCCCTTTCCCTTTCCTTTTCCCTTTCCCTTTCTTTTTTTGTGGTGCAGGGAATTGAACCCAGAGGCATTCTATGTTCAAGCTATACTCCCAGCCCTATTATATTTTTTATTTCAAAATGGGATCTTGCAAAGCTGCTGAGGGTATTGCTAAATTGCTGAGGTTGGCTTAGAACTGATAATTCTTTGGTTTTAGTCTCCCAAATACTGGCATTACAGGTGTAATTGTTATTGTTACTTCATGGTGCTGGAGATTGAACTCAGGGGCATTCAACCTCTGCACTATACTCCTGGCCCTATTTTATTTTTTATTTGGAAACAGGGTCTTGCTAAATTGTTGAGGGCTTTGCTAAGCTTCGAAGGCTGGCTTTGAATCTGCAATCCTCCTGTCTCAGTCTCCCAGGTACTGGGGATATAGGTGTTTGCCACCATTACCAGCTAATGGTTTCTTTTAAAACAGAAAACTTGTATTTAGAAATGGAAATTATTTTTACTTTAAGGGAAAAAATAAAGGACATATTAATAAATGAGACCTTAAAGCAAGTCAGGTATAGGCCTACATCTTGAACATCTGACAAGGAGTCTCCCAAGCAGCTAGGTAGTACCATTCCTATAGATTGCCAGTCCCACATCCTGCCCAAGTTCAAACCCAGACAAAGTTAATCAAGTGCAAAATGGCTTAAATTAGAACGTTTAAAATCGAGTGACAGACACAGTACCAGAGACCCGAGGTTGACACTGCCCCTGTGTTCTCTCCGTCTCTTTGAGCCTTGGTGTGGGCTGCTTGGAAGAGAATTGCCATAGAAGTTTCTTCATCTTGAGGGGCTTCCTACTGCAGTACCCCACCACCCATGCATACACAGCTGCTAATGACAGTGCCGGCCATCAGAGAATGCAATTCCGCATCGACATTTTCACCAGAATGGATTATTTCAGCCTCGTTGGTCACAGATTCTGTAGTTTTCCAGTGATTCATCTTACTATTAATAATGTCAGAGAATTTGGGGCCCTTGAATTAAATAATGATAAATAGGAGCCAGGGCGTGCGCGAGGCTGAAGCAGCGCTGTTTATTTCAGCGTGCAGCACTGTCAGGCCTGATAAATCGGATCCCTGAAATAGTTTATAAAGTGCTGAATTGATGTGGCCGTTGGTGAGGGAGAGAATTAATGTTATGAAATAGCCCTGCAACCTAGATTGGAGGAAAGCCTTTTATATAAATGCTGTGCCTGTGTAGGAAATGGGGCTTCATGGGCGAATGATGTGCTTCTGGGATCTCTGGGTGGAGGTCAGGGAACAGGGGTCTCTGGGGGGTGGGCAGGACTGAGAGCCGCAGTGGGGAGGGAGTCACGGGCTGCCCATTTATAATCAGAATCCGCAAGGATGAAGGATGCATGGCGTGGGAGAGATGGAAGTCTGTTAAGGAGGACCGGAGCCTCCTATGTTCCGCAGGGCTGTGTTTATAAGCTTTATCCCAGCATGGTGGCATCCTTAGACCCTCAGGTGCTTGGGGAGCCCTTCCCATCTCCCCCACCTCTGGGCAGGTCTCAGGACCACCCACCCATACCAGATGTCTTCAAAAACCTTAGTTATCCTCGGACTTAGGCAACTTGAGATAATTACCTCATTAGGTATCTACAGGGAAAATGAAGCTTTTTTTTTTTTTTTTAGCATATTCCTGACCAATGAGATTTTTGGAAATACTTAGATAACTGAGGAACACAGGGCTTTGGTGACGCACTAATTTATAAGTACTCATAAAGCATCATCCCTGTTACTAGCGATATGGTCCTCAAAGTTAAACATGAGTTCCAACTTGTTTGATGTCAGAAGGGGCCATTCTTCATAGCAGCTATACTAATTTGCTGTCCCATCAACAGTGTAAGAGGGTTCCTAATTCCCCACAGCCTCACTAGCATTTATTATTATTTGTATTCTTGATGATTGCCATTCTGACTGGCGTTAGATGGAATCTCAGTGTAGTTTTAATTTCCATTTCCATGACAGCCTCTATGGAGATGAGTAGGGAGATTTCTCAGAAGTTTGGGAACGGAACTACCACCTGATCCAGCAATAGCGCTCCTGAGCATCTCCGCAAAGGAAAGGAAATCAGAATATTATAATGATCCTTGCATATCCATGTTCATAGCAGCACAATTTACAATAGCCAAATTATGAAACTAGCCAAGGTGTCCCTCAGCCGATAAATGGATCGCAAAACTTTGGTGTATACACACAGTGGAATTTTACTCAGCCATAAAGAACAACAGAATCACACCTTTTGCAGGAAAATGGATGGAACTCGAGAAGATTTTCCTGAGCGAGTATAGCCAATCTCAAAACAATGAATAGGTGTATGATTCTTCTTATATGCGGAAGCGCGAGAGATATTTGAAAATAAGGGCAAGAACAGATAAATGAGCAGAGACTGTAGGAGAGTGACCGAGAGGGATTAGGGAAGGGAGGAGGGGGGCGAAGCCATAAAGAATGTAATGGTTGCAATAATGCTAAGAATGTATACAAAATGACCAATTCCAATCTCAAAGACGTACGGGGGGAGGGGGGGCGGGAGAAAGAGGAAGGAGGAGGATGTGGTGGGGAGGGCTCAAAGAGGTGTGTGCTTGTATTTGTCCGACACTCTGTACCCCAATACAATCAATGCAAAATTACAGTGCACCAAATAAAGATAAAAGGGGGAAATTTTTTTTCCCATATGTCCCTAATGAAGCCACAAAGACTTGGTGTCTAAAGTAGACCCAGCCTCTCAGGATGTGGGAATACTGGCTCACTGCGATGTTCCTTCCTGTCCTCTCTCGTTTAAGAGACTTTCACAGATACTGCCATCCAAGAAGATTAAAGAAGATAAATCAATGAAATGCCTCACATTGTTAGAACCTCTTATGTCTCCATGTTATTAAAATCAGGGACTAGTGCTACTTTTATGCCAGAATGGGTGGACTCAGTGCTTACGTCAATGGGGAGTCCTTCTCCTGCTGACCTGCCGGCTCACTACATTTTGCTTTTATTAATGTCCCTGGAGCAGAATGGAAGACAGATATGAATTGGGCAAATCCAGGTTAGGTACCTGGGTACTTTTCCAACTGTAATGGAGTGTTCTTTCCTCATACTTTGTTTTATCACAATGAGTGTGATAACGTTGGTTTTTTGTTTGTTTGTTTTGGTACTGGGGATTGAACCCAGAAGTATTCTACCTCTGAGTTCTACCTCTAGCCCTTTTTTATTTTGAAATAGTGTCCTGCTAAGTTGCTGAGGCTGGTCTCAAGCCTGTGATCCTCCTGTCTCAGCTTCCCAGGTACTGGGATTGCAGGTGTGCACCACCATGCCTGATAATCCTGGTTTTGAAAACAGACAGGCCTTGCCTTGCAGGAACCTCTCCAGTCTAGACAAACTGGGCTGCCGGGCCACCTTAGATGAAAATTTCTCTTATGTTTAATGTGCCCTGAGTTTAGAGCACCACAATGCAGGCTTAGCCTTTGCTATTTCATCCAGATTTTGCATTTTTGTGCAGTATATCTTTTTAAATTATAGCTGAGTATGGTGGTGCATGCCTATAATCCCACTTGGGAGGCTGAGACAGGAAGATTGCAGGTTTGAGGGTAGCCTCATCAACTTAGTGAGACTCTATTTCAAACTTAAAAAAAAAATAGAACTGAGGGTTTAGCTCAGAGGTAGAATGCACCCAGATTTAATCCTCAGTAACACACACCCAGACCATACTGTAAAGCACAAAGGTGCAGCCAGGCGTGGTGGCTCACGCTTGTAATCCCAGTACTTGGGAGGCTGAGACAGGAGGATCTGGGTTCGCAGCCAGCCTCAGCTACCTAGTGAGGCACTCCCCAACTTAGTGAGACCCTGTTTCAAAGTAAAGAATAAAAAATAGGGCTGGGGATATAGCTCAGAGGTAGAATGCTTCTGAGTTCAATCCCCAGTACTGCAAAAAAAAAAAAAAAAAAAAAAAAGAAAAGAAAAAAGAAAAAAACCAAACCCATAAAGGTGCATACTGCTCACTTAAATGATAAAGTATAATTGAGCTTTTCCATGATTGGGGAGGATTGGCATAAGTCACATAGATGGTGGTATCAGGTTAACTGGGAAATTTTCCCCCTGTGAAATGGAGTTTTGGTTCCAAAGCTGCAGATCTGTTGGCCTCTCGGATTCTCTCCTCTGATTTGCGTAGCTCCTGGGTGCCCTGTCTCAGCCATTCCTCTCCGTGTCCTCTGCGCTAATGTTCTGCCTTGCCCAGTGAGCAGTTCTAATTGAACAGGAGGAAGGGAGGGATGTCAGCGGCTCCTCCACAGGGACAGGCGCCAGTTTTTGGCAGGTCTTTCCCTGTCTGGAGAATCATTTCATTCACATTCAGGCTGACAGCTCTGTTAGATGATTGTGCTGTTGGGAGTCTGATTTCCAAATTGGCTGAATCCTCCTCAACTGTGATTGACTGGAGAGAAACGAACAGAATGATCTGGGACTTCAAATCTTTGAAAAAAAAAAAAATGCAGGGTTTTGGGTCCTGCGTTTTCCTGACCTGAGTTAATGTGGTTTGGTTCTTTTAGGCCACTATTGAGTTAGCATTTTTTAAATCAAAAGTAGTAGCCTGCTTAGTAAGCTCACACAGGCTATTTGGCAAGCCCAAGGGAAAAAATATTAAACAAAAGGAAGATGCATTAAAATAGACTCTTGTCACTTTGATGTGTTATTTGTAATAGAGATGCAAGGGAATGCCCACCCTCTGCTTGTCAATCACTTAGGTTTCCTGGATCTCGGAGGGGAGGCATTGATTTCAAGTACCATCCTGGGGTGAAGCATGGAACAGTCTAGATTAACTCCCTCTGCCTGCACTGGCTGCTGATTGCTCTTAAGGGCTACCCAACCTGACTCGTGTTTTACATATTCAATTTGGAGCACCTGGTTAGGTTAACTGGCAGGGTCCACCCAACACTGATGGATGTAGAACTCCCGGATCTTTCTTTGCTGAATTTTTTTTTTCCCTGACGATTGCAAAGGTCTCTAAATTGGGAGTAATCTTGCATAGCCTGTAGGCTCCTGCGCGGGGCTCAAGGAGGATAAAATGTGGCAGCGAGTAAGGGGTTGTTAAATGTAATGGACAAGCCGTGTCAAGAGCAATAAACCAGCGGGGTGCGCAGGCTTGGAGTGGTGCCTTTATGAACACGTTGCTGATAGCAATGCCCCGGCAGACCCACGCAGCCCGCAAGGGACAGCAGCAGGCCAGGCTCTCCAGGAGGGAACAGAAATCTGCTCACTCTGTCCAGCGAATCAAATATCAGATACGCTTCCAGCATAGTGGGATGGATGTCAAAAAGGTAGGCACTCTTTGATGGGAGGGGGGGAAACTTAATGCTGTAGAGGGGGTCAAGATGTATACCCACAGCTAGAAGATGGCCACAGGGCCAGAAAATGACATCATTTAAAGTGGGTAGGGTTTTGTCTCCCAGTGGAGGTAACAGAGGTCATGCAAAGTCCCCTGGCTCCAAAACAATACGTTTTGGAGCTAAATAAGAATAAAATTCAAATAGCATGGCATGCCCTCAAGGTCTAGCATGACTTAGGTGTCTCTCACAATCTCCTTGCCCCAAGTCTCCCACTCACTGTGCTGTAGACGCTTCAGTCTTTGCTCTGTAGCTGAGATATGGCCAGAGGCTTCCCACCCCAGGACCCTTGCACATACATTTACTCCTGTGCCATCAACAGTCTTGCCCCTGTTCTTTTGAGAGCTCACTTTTTCTCTTGAAAATATTATCTTAACTATTGTCTCCAAAGGGAATAATATTTCCCTTCCCTGTCCTCCTTTATACTTTCAAACTATATTGATAACATATAATAATTTGTCATCATTTTATCTCCTTTACTTGTTTTCCCTTCTCCCTTCCTTCCCTCCCTCCCTTCCTTTCTTCCCTTCTTCCTTTCTTCCCTCCTTCTCTTTCTCTCTTTTATCTCAGTACTTGCCCGTCTGGCCTTCAACTCCTGGTCTCCAGCAATTCTCCTAGTGCTAGAATTGTAGGTAAACAACTGTATCTAATTTACCTGTTTTGTTTTGTTTTGTTTTTAGCTACAATGTAGTATTAATGAAGAAATATGTATTTTTTATTTATTTTTATTTCTGTTAAACTAAAACTAAGCACAGTGCCTGAAAGATAGTAGCAATTCAGTAAATATATGTTGAAGGACTGAAATTATTTTCGCTTCGCTTTTCCCACAGGTTACTCCACTTAAAGATTCAATGGCTGTGGAAATATGATAGTAAAATGCCACCAGGATGGTCAAATACCTTTAGTACTTCACTGTAACTTTATCTATTCCTACTTGTTTTCTTCTAAATGCTTTTGATAAGACAAATAAATTAGCGCACAAAGGAAAAAAGTAGAATTGGGAGCTTCTTGTAGAGGTCTAAAGGAAAACTTCAGTAGGATAGCTGCAGGAAATCAGCAATCTCAGGGCTGAAGACAAAACAGAAAAGATTAGAAACCTCCAGCGACAAACCATGCTTTCCTTAAAACTATGCCCAGTCCCAGGACTTGGGAGGCTGAGCCAGGAGGATTGCAGGTTCCAGGCCAGCTTCAGCAACTTAGCAAGGCCCTTGGCAACTTAGGG
This sequence comes from Graphiurus murinus, assembly GCA_004027655.1. Taxonomy (NCBI): domain Eukaryota; kingdom Metazoa; phylum Chordata; class Mammalia; order Rodentia; family Gliridae; genus Graphiurus; species Graphiurus murinus. The sequence continues at coordinate 12,953 of PVLC010000439.1, read as the reverse complement.
AGACCTTGTTTCAAAATAAAAAATAAAATGGGGATTGAGGTGTAGCTCGTAGGTAGAATCTCCTGGGTTCAATCCCCAGTACCTCCCCCCAAAAAATTAAAAAATAAAAACAAAGATGAATGCCCAGACATAGTTCTATAGTCAATGCTATTCCCTTTTTCTTCTTTCTTTTTATCCTCTTTAATTTTTTCATAATTTTGATAACTTATTCACTTTATTTTAAAACAAATAAATGTTTTTACTATAACAATGAACATTTTATGAGTGAATATATATACACATATATGTGCTGCATATATATTAATATACTATAAAATATTTTTTTTTCATTTTATATCCAACCCCCACACCCCTGACTCCAATTTCCTTCTCCTCTCCTTGGAGAGATAACTGCTGCTAACCTCTTGGGATTTACACTTTCGAACAATTTTCTAACCATTTACAAGGTTCCTCTTACATCTTTGTGCTATCTATTTTATTGATTTCTGCACTTTTTTTTTTTTTTTTTTTGCGGTACTGGGGATTGAACTCAGGGGCATTCTACCTCCGAGCTATACCCCCAGCCCTATTTTTTTTATTCTTTATTTTGAAACCGAGTCTCACTAAGTTGCGGAGTGCCTCTCTAGGTAGCTGAGGCTGGCCGCGAACCCGGATCCTCCGGTCTCAGCCTCCCGAATGCTGGGATTACAAGCGTGCGCCACCACGCCCGGCTGATTTCTGCACTTTTCTTTATTATTTCCTACTCTCTATTTTCATTGGATTTATTCTTTTGTATATTTTGAAGCTGAGATTTAGCTCACCAACTTTCTCCCCCCACCCCCCTTTATGAACATTTGAGGCTAAATTTTCCCTAAGGAGAGTTTTCACAGCATATTACAAATTTTCACATTCCTTTTTCCTTTATTCCAGCCTGAGTAATTTCTCACTTCCAATTTCTTCTTAGAGTAATAGAATACTTACAATGGTTATTTTAAAATGCTAAATTATTTCGGTACATTATTAATTAAGAAATTTATTTATTTATTTATTTATTTATTTATTTATTTATTTATTTATTTATTTATTTATTTATTTATTTATTTATTTATTTATTTATTGTTACTGGGGAATATACCCAGGGGAATTCTACCTCTGATCTATACCCCCAGCCTTATTTTGTTCTTTTATTTTGAAATAGGGTCTAAGTTGCAGAGGGTTCACTAAGTTGTTGAGACTGGCTGTGACTTTGCCATCCTCCTGTCTCAGCCTCCCAAGTACTGGGACTACAAGCGTGCACCAACACACCTGGCTTTTGATTTATTTTTAGGTATTTATTTTTAGGTATTTCCTGACTCATTCCTAAATCAGTTGCGCTACAGTCTGAGGATATAATTTGTATTCTTTCACATCCCTGAGCACTTACTGTGTGCTGATTTTCACATGTGCTTCGAAGTTTCATTCCCATCCTGCACGTGGAATTTTCACCTTCTCTTCCTGAGTTTCTGCAGGTTCTGATGTTTCCGGTTGAATACAAAATGGAAATACTTGATCTTAGAGGACTGCATTCCACCTTTCATTATATGTAGAAAAACAACACAAAATAGTAGGTCAGAACAGGAGGTCTGCTACAACCATGGCATCATTAGTTCCCTAATCCTCGGTGTCACTATTTCTTTCTAAAACAGAGAAAAATAGTAATGCTAGCAGACTATAATGCTATAGAGCTCCTAGTAATGCTAGGAGCTCTCATACCATTGTGAGAAATAAATGAGGTACTTTGTGTAAATCACTTAGGGCCAAGTCAAGGGTAGGCAATTGTAAGCGTGTAATTAACAAAACTACTACTCCTGCTGCTGCTGTTGCTGTTATTTAGAATGTCACTGTTATTACTGATACTAGTACTTTTGCTATTACCCTGTCATGACTTATTTTTATTTTTTTGGTACTTGGGATTGAACCCAGGGGCATTCTACCCCTGAGAAAGACCTCCATCCCTTTTTATTCTTTATTTTGAAAAAAGGCTTTGCTAAGTGGCTGAGGGTCTAGCTAAATTGCAGAGGCTGGTCTTGAACCTGCAATCCTCTTGTCTCAGTCTCACAGGTACTGGGATTAAAGGCCTAGGCCACCATGCCCGGCCAGGACTCTATACTTTAGTGCTGTCTTTTGTCTTTAGCTATTTTGTCTAATCAATGTGACTTCATTAGATAGTTTTTCTTTTTTTATTAGAAGTTGCCCAATATGTGTGTTTTCAGTCTCTATGTTCAGACTCTACGCCTATTCTCTTTGCTTTTCATAACATTTTGTTTGTCTTTCGTAGGTGGAACTGGGCAATATTGAGTGAGCGAATGAATATGACAACCCTGTTTCCTAACTGACAAGTTTAGCCCATTGAGGTTCACCAAGTGTGGGTGACTCTATTATTTTTACCCCAGTCACGTTTCTCTCCCAATGGGAGATTCTCCCTTCCCTCTGATTGAACGTTGGTGTGGCCTTTGTAATTCATGACGAAAGAGAATGGACCGGAATCTCTTGGTCGGAGCAGAAGTTGGATGGATTGGTGAGCTCCGACCTCCTCTTTCATCTCCCTGGACTCTGGGTAGCAAGAAGCCCAAACAGTGGCTTACTCATCTCTAAGGTGTTTGCTCAATCAGTGTTCCTTGAATCAAGTTCTCAGGAGCTCAGTGAAGAAAGAAGCCCAAGCCTGGCATGGGAGGGAAGGGGTAGGGGGAGGAATCCTGATGGAGAGAAAGAGAAGGACCAAAAAAGCACCCATGGGAAAATGGCTAATGGCCTCTCTGATAGCCTGTACTGTTTTGTCTGTCATTTAAACATATTACAAATATAAAAGAAAAAATGTACAGAGATATGCCACCTTCTTAGAAAATTCTAATGTACACTAGACATGGAAAATAAAAAAACTTCGATAACTCCACACCATAGAAGAAACATGGATCATACATACCCTGGAAATCATTTATAGGTATGGGTTGGTCTTGCTAAAATGTTCATGGCTGCCTGGATATTTTAAAAATAATCTAAAACATATTAATATGCTTCCCTTTCCCTCCAGAGAATGCCATTTCATAGAGATATTTTTAAATTATTTTTTTTCCAGGAATAAGTGGCTCTCAAGACATCTTATTCAATTGTGGTTTGAGCTCCAATATCATGGTTACCAGGACACTTGTAACTTCAGGCCATTTGTCTTGACTTTGTGGTTTGAATGAAAAGTTTAATCAGTGATTTGTTCTGATTTCTGCCCTGCCTGCTCCATAAACCCCAGATGTGATGTTGAAAAGAAACTAGAAAAATCTTAAAATCTTACTAAACAGAGGCTGTTTGATAATCGTAGACAGTAGATTTAAAAAAAAAAGAAGAAGAAGTAAATAGGAATAACAACATGCCGAAACTTGGCAATAACGTTTGCCAGTAAGTGATGCTCAACAGACGGAAAGCTTTCATAAGGAATCAATAAAGCTGGCAGTTTGAGTTTGTGATTTGCAAATCACTGTCTGTTTAACCTTAAAAGCTACTGCTCACCCTCTTCATTAGAATAGTAAATTAAAAGGTTTGCAGGAACAGCTTAGTTAGGCTTACATGAAGACTCTTCTCAGAAAATGTGAAGATTAATATGATATAGAAATCAGTATTTTCCAGCTACCGAGTCTCGAATGTTTGGCACATTTCTGCCTACCTTCCTTTTTGTGCCGGCTGTCCAGATTTCATTCCCCATAATCCTTAAATCCCCAGCGCATTCCCATCACCATAGAAACACCTGCTGCTGTGATCACTTTGGATCAGTTGCTCGCTCGCCCTCCGTGGCTTCTGCCAGCGAAGCTCTTCCAGGTGGATGCCCCAGCCGCTGCAAGGCCAAGGGGGTAGGGGTGAGCGCTGGTCAGGCTCAGCCTTGGACACTTCTTGTCTTTCTCCTTAGAGAGAAATGCACCCTGACGTGTCCTTCTTTCTTGAATTAGCAAGTGCTTACGTGCGAAGGGGGCATAGCTGCTGTTGAAACATCTTCCATAAATTTGGTCAGATCTACCTACTGGCTTCCTCTCTCTCTCTTTCTCTTTCTCTCTCTCTCTCTCTCATCTTACTCCTTTATAAAATATAAATTGTTATGATAAAGTATATATAATATAGAACTTGTCATCTTCACCATTTTAATGTGCTTTTATTGGTGTATTATAGTTTCACATCAAAATTTAAATCATGTTGACAATGACATATATGCACATAGCACTTGATGCCCCCCCCGCCTCCCCATCTCCCCTCTTTCCAATACAGAATACTGAGATTGACATTGGTATTTTCACATATGTACACATAGTTATTGTAGTATTTCCAATAATGAACCTCAATCTTCCCCTTCCCTCCCTTAGACCACTTCCCTAACTTCAGTGAGGTTTCTCCTCTATTCTCTGGAGTCCCTTTGGTATCCCCATTACTCCATAAGTGAAGAAGCATATATTTTATCTTCACCATTTTTTAAATGTACATCAGTACTAAGCAGATTCACATTGCTCTGAAGCACATTGCTCTGAAGCAGACAGCCAGAATTTTTTCCATCTTGCAAACCTGAAGTTTTGTACGCATTAAGCAATAAATTCCTATTCTCCCCTGCCCCTAGCCCCTGCTAAACACAATTCTACTTTCCGATTCTATTACTGTGACTAAGGAGTGCATATAAGTGGAATCATACAGTATTTGTTGTTTTGTGATTGGTTTATTTCACTTAACTTAATGTCTTCAAGATTCATCCTTGTTATAGCCTATGCCAGAATTCCTTCCCCAATGCCCTCCTTTTTTTCTTCCCCAGTGCTGGGGATCAAATCCAGTGTCTCAAAAATGCCCAGTGCCTCAAACATAGGTGAGTTTTTTATCAGAGAGCTATACCCTAGCCCAGAATTTCCTTTTTCTATAAGGCTGAATAAAATTCCTACTTTACATATATACCACATTTTGCTTATTATTTTACCCACCCCTGGAAAGTTGGGTTGCTTCAACACTTTGGATATTGTTAATAGTGTTCTTATAAACATGACTGCATGCATGCCTTTTGGGAGTATTTCAAGAAGTGGAATTGCTAGTTACATGGCAATTCTGTTTTTAATTATGTTTCTGAGGCCTTTTATATGGTTTTCTACAGAGATGGTACCATTTTACAGTCCCATAAACAGTGAGCAAGGAATCTAAATATATGATAAGCTGTAGGTTGCCTTTTCATTCTGTTCATAAGGGTCACAAAGTCCAACTTGATTCTTTTTTTTAACCTTTTTATTATATGCGTTGTTGGTGCATTATAGTCTCACTTCATAAGGTAGTTTGTTACCTTCTACGAAATTATTTTCTTCTGAGAATTTTAGTTTTAGCTCCTTGATACATTTTTATTGTCCCCCACGCTGGACCCCCGCCCGCGAGGACCCAAAGAGACGACAATCACATGTAGGTGGTGCAAAACTTCTTTATTGCGCACTTTCTCTTTCTCCCTCCCTCCAGGGACGGAGGACATTACTATCAACCCAAGCAGTAAGGGGTGGGACAAGAAGGGGATCATCTTGGGGCCAATCAGGACTTGAGTCAGGAGGTGCCCACATGCAGCTCTACAGCTCTTCTACGTGAACACTCTCTGGTCACCGGCTCTGATGTGCTGGTGCATGCGCTCTAACGTGGTGCAGCCCTCCTCAAGGATGTTACCGCCTGATAGTAATTCGGCAGTCAGCTACTCCCAGCACTCTGCCAGGCGCCATCCAGCACTCTGCCAGGCGCCATCTTGGGGTGAGGTCTCTCCGGACTCACTGGGCTAAGACCCCAACACATTTTGAGTTAATTTTTGTGTAAGATGTTAGGGAAGGAGTCAGCTTCATTCTTTTGTATGTGATCATCCAGTTTTCTCAGCACCATTTATTGAAGACTATCCTTTCTCCATCCTTGTAAAAAAAATCACTTGAACACATACTTAAGGATTCAAATCTGGGCTCTTAATTCTATTCCATTTTTCAGTATGTCTGTGTTTCTGCCAGTATCCACTGTACTGATTATTTTAGATTTGTATTTAGTTTGGGGAATAAGGGAAGCATGTGTTATATTCTTCTTTTTCAAAGTATATATGAATTTTAGGATGAGTTTTTTGTTTATTTGTTTTTTGTTTATGTCTGCAAAAAGAAAAGAGTCACCAGGATTTGGGTAGATACTATATTAAATCTGTAGAGCACTTTGGGTACTATTGACATTAATTAATATCAGTTAATATTAAATCCTTCGATCTGTGAACACTGTGAATATGAATTGTGTTTCAACTAATTTATATTCTTTAAATTTCTTTCAACAGCTGGGCATGGTGGTGTATATCTGTAATCCTTGTACTTGGGAGGCAGAAAAAAAAAAGGATCACAGGTTTGTGGCCAGCCTCAGTAACTTAGCAAGGCCCCCAGAAACTTAGTTAGATCCTATTTCAAAATAAAAAACAAAACATGGCTGGGGATGTAGCTCAGAGGTAGAATGCCCCTGGCTTCGATCCGCAGTACCAACATGCAAACAAACAAACAAATTCTCTCAACAATGTTTTCTAATTTTTTATTGTACAAATCTATCACCTGTGTACTTAATTCCTAAGTATTTGATTCCTGTTGATGCTATTATAGAATTGTTTGACAATCTTCTTTTCAGATTGCTCATATATATATATATATATATATATATATATATATATGTAAGTTTGCTCATATATATATATATATATATATATATATATATATGTAAGTTCCACTGATTTTTGTATTTTGCCTTTAAATCTTGCTACTTTACTGAGTTCATTTATCTTTTCTAAATTTTTGTGTATGCAACGTCTTAAATGTTTTCTATATATTAAGGTAATATCATCTACAAATAGAGATTTTGTTTTGTTGAACTATCCTTGTATTCCAGTTATAAGTTCTATTTGATCATTGTGTGTAATCCTTTAAAAATACTTCTGAATTTGATTAGCTGGTATTTTGCTGAAGAGTTTTGCATCAATGTTTATAAGTTTTCTTCTCTTGTGGTATCTTTGTGTGACTTTGGTACCAGGGTAATGCTACTCTCACAAAATGAGTTAGCAAGTGATTTGAGAACATTTGGTACTATTCCTTAAATGTTTGGTAGAATTTTCCTGGAGCCATAAGAGCCTGGACTTTCCTGTGTCAGGATATTTTTGATGACTGATTTAATATCCTTACTTGTTACATGTACATTCAGAATTTCTATTTCTGTGTGATTTTTTTCTTGGTAAATGTTATGTCTCTAAGAATTTGTATGTTTCACCTAAATTATCCAATTTCTTGACATTTGTCTATAGTATTCTCTTACAATCTTTGTTTCTATGGAACTGATATTAATGTCCCTATTCTGTTTCTAAATGCATTTCTTATTTTAATAATTTGAATATTTCCCTGTTTTCTTAGTTCATATAAAGGCTTGCCAATTTTGTTGCTCTTTCAAAAATCATATATGATTTCATTACCTTTCTCTATTATTTTTCTATTATCTATTTTGCTTATCATTGTCTTAATGATGTTTATTATTTTATTTTCTTCTGCTTGCTTTGAGTTTAGTTTATTCTTATTTATCTAGTTAAATCATGAAGTTAGGTTGTTGTCTTGGTATATTCCTTGTTTTTTAATGTAAGCATTTTCCCCTACTACTGTCTTTTAAAATTTTTGTTAACTTGTGTGGTCCCTTAAGTTTTGCTATGTTGTGTTTTGTTTGTATATATGTCTGAATATTTTCTAATTTCCCTTGTGATTTAAATGATCCATTGGTTGTTTAAGAATGTTGTTTAATTTTCACAAATTTATGAATTTTCTGGTTTTACTTCTGTTTTTGACTTTTAAACTTCATCCTGTTGTGATCAGAGAAGAAATTTTGTTTGATACTATCTTTTAAAATTTACTGGGACTTGCCGGGCGTGGTGGCGCACGCTCGTAATCCCAGCATTTGGGAGGCTGAGACCGGAGGATCCGGGTTCCCAGCCAGCCTCAGCTACCCAGTGAGGCCCTCTGCAACTTAGTGAGACTCGGTTTCAAAATAAAGAAGAAAAAATAGGGCTGGGGGTGTAGCTCGGAGGTAGAACGCCCCCGAGTTCAAACCCCCAGTACCGCAAAAAAAAAAAAAAAAAAATCTTAAAAAAAAAAAAAACAAAAAAAAATTTACTGGGACTTAATCATGGCCCTATATATGACCTATCCTGTAAAATGTTCCATGTTAACTTGATAAAACTGTTAACATTGTTTTCTTTGTATAGTATGTTCTGTATAAGACTGTTAGATCTCAGTGATTTGTTTCTTAATTCCTTTATTTCCTATCTGATCTTCTGCCTTATTTTTCATCTATCATTGAGAAAAGAGTATTGAAATCTCCAACTACTATTTTAGAATTGCATATTTTTCTCTTTGTCTCTGTCATCCTATATTTTGCTGATCTGTTATTCAGTGCATGAATGTTTTTATTTGTTACATCTTATTGTCATATTGTGCTAAGAACTGAAATTAATAAAAATTAACTGCAATTTAATGTCCAAGCTTTCTCCTGGAAATTGTAAGCCTTCATTAGGTTCTGAGGTTCCCAAATGATTTTATTAGATTGTACCCATGCAGTTGTTTATTAAATGTGTGTGTGTGTGTGTGTGTGTGTGATGGGGGAGCAGATTCCTGGTCCTTTATTCCCTGCCATCTCCATATTTCTATTCTTCTTACTCTTTACTTACTTTCAAGTTCCCATTGTCCTCAGAAAACCCCCTAGAAATTTAGAAGTTAACCAAAGTCAGGAAAAACTTATTTTAGAGTGGTTTTAGCCTAAAACAAAGAACTTCTTTCATGCAAATATTTGTAGGCATAGGTGGGCTTTTTTAACTCAACTGAAATTTGTAATCAGTCCAGGAGATATGTTTCTCTATAGTCTGAAATATATACAAACTTGAAATATGTGCAAGTTAAACATAAATATTTTAAAAAGAAAGGAAACCCACAATGCAATAACCACATCAAGTCATTAAATCGATTTGGTCATTTCGGCCACCATAAGGATTGATGAGGAGTGTACCAGAATTGACCCAGCTGTAGCAAATGGTATTGATCATTAAGATAGCAAAAGAGATTAGATCCTGTGTCACAGCCTAAAATGAAGTGGAGATTTGTCAATTATTCTATGTCTGTGATCTATATTCTCTTGTCATTGTCTCCCTTTATGTCAACATGGTCAATTCTCCTCTTGGGATGAAAATGTTCAATGATTCCTCTAAAATACTTATAAACTCACCCTGATCACTCTTGTAAAATTTATCTTGAACTTTGGGATCACTTTCAGCCCATTTAAATTTGAAAAAATGAAGGCAAAATAATGACAGACATATCATATACCCAAGAAAAGGAAAACTATTCAAAAAGGCATGAAATGAAAATTCATGGGAATTGTTAAGAAATAGTCTTTTAGATAAAGTATGTTTTTCTTCTGAAAGACTATGATGGTTCCATTAAAAGGAACAAATAGGATTTTACTCATATCAAAGAGCTTGATCAGATAGCTTCTAATCAAACAGTAAAAAATACGAATAAGATACAATAATTAGAAAGGAAGGGAGGAATATGATTGTTTTAGGTCCTATTTTCAGTTAAATTCTGCTTAGCTGATTACATTGATCATGCAGTTACCCAAACTGGCTATTAATATGGTCACACCATGAACTCAATAACACCTACACTTGGTTGTTTTCATTTCTCACTAAATATAGACTACTTTGACAATTTCCAAGGAGCAAGTGATATTAAAGTCTGTGGATTTCTTTTTTCCTTCTCTTTAACTAAACATCAGGACTCTAGCTGTTTAAAGGGTGTAACGGCCACAGTAACATGTCTATTTCTTCACAAGAGTTTATTCACCTGCTAAAAGCAAAACCTTTAAACCAACCCCCACAGGATTGTGCTGATGAGTCTAGTAACAACTTAGTTTTCAAACTGGGTGGAACTGCACTAGGAATTTATGACTAAAGCTCTTTGGTTAAATTAAAAAAATAAGTATCATTTCCTATAAACCAACTCTTTCTGAGATGGATTTAATTTACCTTCCAATTCATGCCTATTTGTGTGATCTGATAAACAAGACTCCTATACTTCTATTGAGGTCTTCTTTTCCAACCAGACTTGGTAGTAATGTGGAACTTAATTTCATTTATCAGATTAGATGCTAGAAACAGAACCCCCCCCCCCAAAAAAAAATAGAAAAATCCCTTTTTTTCTTCTCCACGGAGGAATATAGAATAGAAGGATCTGCCAAGAATTCTATAAAGGCACTGGAGAGTCCATTGGAGAGTCCCTAGCAAATCAGAAGCAACAGATGTGGTATATATGTGCATGTGTATGTGCATATTCACAAAAAATGAGGTGTTCCTGAATATAGATTCTGTAGCTTTATCACTTTTTCTTAGGAACTGGTCTCATCCATTTCTTCTCCCCAGATCACTGTGGGGCATAGGTGCTCTGAGCTTAGGAACCAGATGTGGCATAACTCCCATCTTTTAGTTCAGGCTTTGCTTAAACCAACTTTTCAACCAGTCTTGAAGTTTTTCCTCCTTTCCAGAGATATGATTTTCTTTTTGTTGTTGTTGTTCTTTTCTGGATCTCCTAAGCAAATTGAAACCTGTGGAAAATTCTATTAACATCTCAAAGGTGGGGGGGAGGGGATGGTGACACACATTGGTTGTACATTTGAAACTAAATGGTGTTGGTGGATTATGCCTCCTTGGTGGTGGGGAACTGGTGACATGGTTACTTCCAAGAGGGATCAATCACAAAACCAATTTAGACCTTACAAAACTGATACACGTTGGAGCTTCCAGTTGATGGAAACTGAGGCAAAGCTCAATAGTGGGCCTATAGGACCATTCCTATCCTGTTCTGTGAATGGAAATGGGAAGATGCTCGCTTCTTGAGACTTCCAGGTGATACTGTCCCCTCCCAAGGCCACTTGGCTACATCATTGGTAAACAACAAGGCTGAGATTTGAAGCTAACACGACAAAACGAATTTCAAACACCTAAGTAAGATACCGAAAATTACCTCCAGCTTTCAAATGTCACCTACTGTAAAAATACAAATTAGGCTGTAAATGCAGCCCCACCATAATTAACACGATGATATGTTCAAATAATCAAGCTCTCCTGTGTGGTGTCTATTGAAAGAGATTATTATAAGCGATCGTTCACTAATCATCATGTGCCAACTATTTCTGTCGCATTGATCTCCTCTGCCTTGTCTACATTGTGGGAGCCGCTCACATGTTCTAAAAAGGTGATATTTTTCCCCAGACAGAGACAGCTCCTCCTGGAGCTCCAATTGATGTCAACCTTTGCTCGTAGCTATCATCTGCACACCGCAAGGCTTCACTGTAAATCAGAAGAGCTGGGGAAAATAAAACTGGATGGCTTTCAGTTCCAATCACATCTTGTTTGACTTCGCTCCGGCCAATGCGTTATCGGGAAATAATGGATTTTTATCTGTGAAAGTGAAAGAGCAGGTTTAAGATTTTCAAATTTAAAACTGTTCCCCTTCTGCATTTTATGTGGTAAATGGAAGGCTTTCTTTGATGGAAAGAGGAAAGTTTCATTTGATTCTGATGTAAAAGAGTTCTTTCAAGATAGAAAATCCACTTAGTTTTCATCCTGAGAAGTTCTCCCTTGCATGGAGAGTTTTATAGGAAAAGTTGAATATGAATTATTAAATGTGCGACTTTAGAGGGATCATCGTCATGGCACATCTTGCTTATGCAGAGTAGTTGGGGGACCTGCTTGAACACCGCAGAACTTGCCCTGTAGATTGCCTGAAAAAGCTCTCTCTGTCAGAACACTGCACTCGCCAGCTTTCTCTGGGGTTCATGTAGGTAAGCTATTTAAGCATAGAGTTACATAGCCCTTTTTCTACAACTGTCCCCCAAGATTAAGCCCTTTTCTTAACCAGGTTTCAACCACAGAGATTGCACACTGGTTGGAAGCCAGTCATTTTCCTGGGAGGTAGGAGACACCATCCTGCCACACTTAGCCATAGCAGTTGGGATCAGATCTTTCAGAGTGCTCCCCAGCTCCCACCCAAAGAACTGATCAGTTGCAAACTTATTAACTTGGCATTCGCAATCCCCCAAGCTTAAGCTTGGGCTGTTTGATCTCACTGCACATGCCAACTACCCTGTACCAGCTGGAATTCTTGGCCTTCTTCTTGCTGAATTTCTGAATCGTTCCTGGGAGACTCAGGTGTGTACAGTTCTCACAAATCAAAGTTTATCTGTTGCTTGAAGCACATCAGCTAGCCCAGGATTCCTGGCAAGAGCATGATTTTGCTCATTCACTTAGAGCATCATACCTGTTGTGTGAGGTTAGAAAGATCTTTTTGAGACTTGAGACCATGGCTTGGGTAACTTTGTCTCCTTCAGGGCCTGTGTGGTGCTTTGTGAAGAGTACATGCCAAATGCTCTTTTGAGTATAACTTCACCATTAAAAATCTGTAGAATACAAAAGTTCACACTATCACTGACTACTTGAAATGCATGATTAACTGATCTCAGTCTGTGTTCAATTTTTTAAGACATTGCAAAGACATATTTTTCTCTTATTGGATTTAATTTGATTTTTTAAAAAATCATGCTCTGTGTGTGTGTGTGTGTGTGTGTGTGTGTGTGTGTGTGTGTGTGTGTGTGTCTGGGGATTGAAACTAGATGTTTTCTACCTTAGAGCTATGCCCTGGTCCTATTTTCTTTTTTTTTTTTTTTTTTTTTTTTTTTGCGGTACTGGGGATTGAACTCAGGGGCATTCTACCTCCGAGCTATACCCCCAGCCCTATTTTTTATTCTTTATTTTGAAACCGGGTCTCACTAAGTTGCGGAGTGCCTCACTAGGTAGCTGAGGCTGGCCGCGAACCCGGATCCTCCGGTCTCAGCCTCCCGAATGCTGG
>PVLC010000438.1:100000-215739 GCA_004027655.1 Graphiurus murinus | reverse complement strand
GTGGGATTGCAAACTTGTGCAACCACTGTGGAAAACAGTATGGAGGATCCTCAGACGAATGGGAGTGAACCTACCATATGACCTGGCTATACCACTACTGGGTATATACCCACCAGAATGGAAACCAAATTATCAGACCGATGCATGCGTATCTATGTTTATAGCAGCTCAATTCACAATAGCCAAACTATGGAAGCAGGGTGGGGTTTTTAATCATGGATTTTTAGTTCATTTCATTTACACTTTCTAGTAAGCCATATTCTTGAAAAACAGTTCCTTAAAATAAATCTAAATTACATGAAGTCTCATATCTGTTTTCCTCTTGTCATTTTTATGGCAAATATCCTCTTTGGAAATTCCCTTCTTAACATGAAAATTCAGATTACACTTCAACTGCATTTCCCCTTCCTATAACCTGTCCTTTGGTGTTCTGAAAAATGATTTCACAAAAGTGAATTATAATTATTGTACTTTGAGGCACTGACGATTTCAGTAATGCATATATTCTGAATTTGGAAAGTAAAGCATTCTGCATTGTCTTTAAATTTGGACATGTTAATCCTCCACTGGCTATCCCTTTCTATTCAAAGAGTATCTGTGACTTGGTCTGATTTAATTATACTAAATCAAGCACCTCATAGTTTTATGAGAAGTACTTAAGACAAGGGTTGATTTGTACCCGAAGTATAAAGAAAAATAAACTTATTCTATATGCAAAACACAGAGACAAGATGATCATATTTGTTATAAGGCCTGAATAAAATAATTATCACACACACACACACACACACACACAGATTCTTTAACCTTAACAACTGGTCCTTTCTCTTTACCTTATCTACTTTAGTGAGAAACAAACAAAAAAAAAATAATAAGGAATTATCTATGAAGAAAGATGGTAAGAAGAAAAAAGAATTTTATCATCTAATAAAGAAAGAATATCACTTTGGAGAACATATTAAACTAGTATATTGTACTGATACTAGAGTTTTATGTGTAGGTACATATGTATGATTTAACATTAAGCATTATAAAAGATCATAATGACTACATTTTTAATTGATGAAAAATAGAATATTGTGGATAGAAGGTTGACAAATACTTTCCCAGGCAATGAGTTACATAGGATATAGACATATTTTATACTTTTTCAACACTTGTGACTCTATGTGACATGAGCCACGCAGTCAAATAAAACTGACATCCCAGCAAAGACTCCACACACCACTCGCCCCAGCAGATTACCTCGACACCAATCCCTACAGGAAAAGGACACCCTCTGCCATGTCATCATGTTAAAATCAAAAGAGCTTTATACAAATATTGGGGAAAGTCAACCAAGTACAAACAGGTAATCTAGTTAGCTGCATCTTGGGGGCAAAGACTGGAGAAGAGATTGAGAGAAATTTGTACAGTGGGCAAAAGATGTGATTATAAAGGGGTGGGGTTGTGAATTTGCATCAAAGTGGTTGAACTGGACCTGTGTGCGGAGACACTCTGGATGCCAGCCACACTTTTTTGTTTCTCCCACATCTGTGTTGTAGCCAATGCAAATAAATCATGTAGTCTCCGATATGTGCTTGACTCACCTACCGTCTCGTATTACCACTGTTCTAATTCCTAGGTTTCTGCAACAATTGCCTGGTTGTATTCACTGGTGTCTTTTGTGGCCTGTGTCTTCAGCTAGTCCTTTACTGCCACCTCACCATCTTCCCAGGGAAAATGGGGATAGGCCAGAGGATAAACAGTCTATATTTACCAAGTTTTCTCAGTATTTTTGTTTTTTGAGTGAGTGTATGTATTAAATATATATATGTAAAAAATATATTTACATATATATTTTTTTACATGGATGAAGGAAATTTTAAGGGAAAAATTTTATGAGATTTTTGAAGTCACTTTGCACATTTAAAATATTGATTGCCCTAGGCCATAAATCTTCATTTATAGGAGAGAAAATTTACAAAGTCCTTTGCACCAAACTTCTGTCTAAATATTCAGCATGGGAATTAATCTATCACCCTTGTTCAGAAAAAGCCTTGAAATTCTTGGACTTGTCCTTGGATTATGAGTAAGATGATTGCTTTGAAGAATGAATTGCGTTTATCAACCCTCCATTGATAAACTTACTAGGTACCAGACTTCACCACACAAAAGAAACATAACGGTGCCCAATGCAGATAATGGCCCTTCCTCCTTTTAGCAAGATCCATTTTTATGCTCATCAAAAGGTGATTTCTAAATAGATTAAACAAAACTAGACCACTGAAATGACTTTCAGCATCTTCACAATTAGTACTAGTTAATGTAGCCAAATAGAATGAACATTTGAATTTGTGTGGGGGAGGGAGGTACTGGGGATTGAACCCTGGGGTATCCTACCTCCAACCTATACCCCTAGCTCTATCTTTTTTATTTTTATTTTGGAACAGAGTATCACTAAATTGCTGAGGACCTTGCTATATTGCCAAGACTGGCTCAAACCTGCAACCCTCCTGTCTCAGCCTCCCCAAGAATTTAGGATTACAGGTGTGCACCACCATGCCTTACAACATTTGATTTTGGTAATGATTTGACACAGCATGCAAAATTTAGCTGCCAGTAATTGTGCCAGTAGAGGCATAACTGTCATTAAAGGTATGGCTTTAATAGACTTCAAAATTGAGAAAAAGTCAGTGGGCAAAGCTTTGTGATATTGGTACACTGAGAGGCCTCTTAGTTTAGAGCTTTGTGTCTAGGGTGGTCAGTTCAGCTATGTGTATAATTAATCCCCTTGTGCACAGTGAGTCAGTTTGGGGAATGCAATTGATGTTAACATTGTCTTCAAAACACAGCTATTCAGAAGTAGTATTTGATTTTTTTAAGAAGATTCTAAGATTAAAAATCACATGGATGATAGAGGATTGATTAATTATATTCACTTCCATTTAAGGAACTGTTAATTAATTAATGCATGATTTTCCCCGAGTCTAACTGCTGCTGAGATGCTTATTTGAAAAGCATTCTATTTTCTTCAGATAATATGGCCTTAATCTCATTTCGTTGAGACAAATAAGATAAAGGATTTTTGTTGTTCTTGTCGATTCAAAAATGCGTTTCCCTGTTTCTAGAAATGACAGGTCGCACTAAGCTTTCCAGAGGGAACATCTGTAAAGACTTGTATAAAATTTAAGAGAAAACAAAGAAAAAAAAAACAATGCAATTATTTGAAGGCACTGGAGACAAAGCAAATCAGACAGAGTATTTTTTAAAAACATAAGATCTAACAACATAGTACTCACAAGAAACATGTTAAAAAAGAATCAAAAAGACTAAAAGTAAAGAGATCAAATATATGAAAGAAAAACATTAATCAGGAAAAGGCTAGCATAGAAATTTAATAACTAGAAATGTTTTCTTTAGAGCAAAAGGTTATATAAGACAAAGAGTAGTATTATGAATTAGTAAAAGACATAGTAGAACAAGAATTGTAGCCATCATAAATCTATACTACTCTTACTATTAATTTCAGAATATTTAGGCAATAATAATTACCAATAATTATAGTTGAGCATTTTTACACACCTAGTCTCATAAACATGGGGTTAAAGTACAAAAAAGCCACCAGATTTATGAAGCAATCACGGAAATTTAATTAGTAAATTCAAGATATTAGATATACATACAATCCCAAATCTAAAACAAGGAAAAACCATTATTTTTGAACACCTGAGAAACATTTTCTAAAAACTGACCAAAGATCAAGCCACAGATGTAACTAGAATACATTTTATAGGTCCAGGATCATATTGACTGTGTTATCTTATCAGAAAGCAATAAAATTGGAAATTAATAATGAAAGACTAGATTTTTAAAAATTCCTGTATGTGTAAAACTAAATAATATACTATTTTTAAAAACTCTTGGACTAAAAGAGGAATACTAAAATGCTTAAAACCAAATGCCAATAAAACCTTCCATACCCAAGTTTATTTGACAGAGTTAAGACAACACATGGATATTTATAGCTTTAAATACATTGACCAGGAAACAAGAAAAGTCAAAAATCACAAGCTAAATTTTCAACTCAAGAAGTTAGAAAAATAGCACCAAGGACACTCCAAAGAAATATAATGGGAAAATAATGATAGAAAATAATACAATAAGAATAATTTTTAAAAAATCAATCTAATGTTCTAGGCATGGCAGCCCATGCTTGTAATTCTAGTACTTGGAAGGCTGAGATTGGAAGATCATAGGTTTGAGAACAGCCTCAGCAGGTAATGAGACTCTCATCAACTTGGTGAGACTCTGTCTCAAAATAAAAACAAAAAAATAGGGCTGATGAATTATATTCAGGGTATAGCTCAGAGGGAAAATGGCTCTGGGCTCATTCCCCATTACAACACACAAAAAAGAATCAATCTAAAGGATTACCCAAGGTTAGATTTTTTAAAAATATTTATATGATGTCAAAACAGATCAACAATATGTAAGCAAATGAAAATAAATAAATAAATTGAAAAAGGAGAAATAATTATAGATATAATAGAAATGTTTTAAATGACAAAAGGGAATTTATGAAAATGTATATGCTAATATATGCAAAAACCTAAGCAGAATAAATTATTTTAAAAGTCAATATTGGAACAGAAGTATAAGCCTTTTTTGTACAAAAATGTAGAAATACAAAAATTGTAAGTAAAATGTAAGCTAAAAAAATTGAAAAGTGTATTGAAAGTCATTAATCATGACCAAGTAGAATTTATCCTGGGAATAAGAGAATTATTCAACCTCAGGGAATAAGAGAAAGATATACATGTAATGGAATGGAATATCTATCAAGTCCTGACCAACTCTATGAAGAAATAAAAACTAAGTAGCTTAAGATTTGTAGAGGTCAGGTTGGGATTGGTGGTGCATACCTGTAATACTAGTACTTGAGAGGCTAAGACAGGAAGATTGCAAGTTCAAAGCAATTTACAGAGGTTCTCAATAACTTAGCAAGATTCTGTTTCTAAATTAAAAATAAAATGGTGCTTGGATGCAGCTTGGAGGTAGAATTTCCTGGGTTCAATCTTCCCCAGCACTACAGAGAGAGAGAGAGAGAGAGAGAGAGAGAGAGAGAGAGAGAGAGAGAGAGAGAGAGAGAGAGAGAGTGTGTGAGTGAGTTGTGGACTCCAATGGAGTGATTGAGGGAGATTAGGGAAAGGAGGGGGGAGATAAAATCATAAAGAATGTAACCATTGAAATAATGATATGAATATATACAAAATTATCAATTCCAATCTCAAAGATATGTACAGGAAGGGTGAGGGTGGGGGAGAGGGCCCAGTGGGAAGGACACCAAGTGTTGTGTGTATGTATTTTTCTGTTACGATGAGATACTCCAATATGACATAAAAATTACAATGCACTAAATAATAATCTTAAAAAATGATATGAGCCAGGCATGGTGGTACATGATTATAATCCCAGTACTTGGGATGCTGAGATAGGAGGATTTCATGTTCAAGGGCAGCCTCAGCAAGGTAGCAAGACTCTCAGCAATATAGTGAGACTGTTTCAAAATATCAACAAAAAATTTTTTTAAAAAAGGGCTAGGGGTATAGCTTGGAGGTAGCATGCCCCTCAGTTCAATCTCCAGTACAAAAAAATAAAATAAAATAATTATATGAATCCAATGTGATACAAATAAAAATTTCCTGAATTTTTTTTAAGAATTCAACAAACTAAAATATAAATGAAATTATGAAGGCACATAGTTAACCTTGAAAAGGGAAATAAGATTGTCCTACCAGATACAAAGCCTGTAAGGCCAGAATTATAAAAACAGTGTGCTGTTGGTTCAAGAACAAAGAGTTTGACCAATAGGTCACAATAGAAACTCTCAGGGGAAAAAATTATGTATATAAGAAACCTTTGTTATTAAGATGAAATCACAAATCAATGTGAAAAGAAGCAATTATCACTGCTGAGAAAACTGATTGTCCATGGAGAAAAGTAAAGCTTGGGAGCTGGCTGACATAATGATGTACTCACAATGGATTGAAAACCTAAGTGTAAAAGCTAAAACCATAAAGTTAATTGAGGATAATGTAGGGAAATATTTTCTTGAACATTTAAACTATCATTGATTCATTTTTCCACTCAACAAATATTTTATTAAAAGTTTACCATGTCCTTGACTGCATTTGTTTTATTTATTATTATTATTATTATTATTATTATTATTATTATTATTATTATTATTTTGGTACTGCAGATTGAACCTAGCCAGGGACATTCTGTCTCCAAGGTATATCTCCAGTCATTTTTGTTTTTTTATTTTTAAACAGTTTTGATGATTGCTGAGAATCTCACTATATTGCTAAGGCTGTCCTCGAATTTGCAATCCTCCTGTCTCAACCTCCCTAGTACTGGGATTACAGGCAAGAGCCACCATGCCTGGCTCCTGACTGCTTTTGAAAAGGCTAAAGATAACTTTTATTTTATCCAAAAGTATAGGAAATAATTTAGTAACATTTTTAACTGCTTAGTTTATATAGCCAGATAGACATTATATGAATTCTGAACTAAGGTATTTTCAACATATGTAGAAAAAGAATAAAATATTTCCAATCTTATACTCTAAAGATGGGTACTATAGATGTAGTACCTCTTCAGGAACATATCTGCAATAACTAGTTTGTACTGTATATTTCAATGTTTTTTGAGATGGTCACGTTTGGGTTTTCAGGTTGTACACCTCAAAGTGGTCTCTATTTAAGTCATAAAGGTTTTTATTGAAATTTTTGTTATACTTTATCAGCTTTATGTCATAATCTTTAAAGCTTTTTGACATATGGCAGTAAGTTCTCTTCCACTAGTCAAGTAGGTATATACTGTCAGTTTTCTGGTTGATGGAAATAATGTGTTTTACTCTAACATAGTTAAAATTTATTGCTCATGAAACTTACAAAGTAAGAACAAATTTAATAATTAAAATACCTTGTGGATCTAACACCTCAAGTAAACTGTGCTAACAAAAGAGCTTCTATTTTGGGATGTTGCTCTTAATGCATGAGCTAAATCTGACATTTCACACTGCTATTTATATATTCTGCCATATATATAGGTGCATAATATATAAATAGCAGTAACTCTGAATAGAGTAACATTTTTAACTGTTTTAACATTACCAAAATAAAATCTACAAGTACTTTAATTATGCCATTAAACATTGTGCAACAACTGAATTCATTTACCTTTAATGATTATAAATAAACATTATGTAAACATAATTATACTAATTATATCCCAGTAATTATATTTTAATGGAAATTCCATTAGTCTAAAAATTAATCACTATTAAAATTAAGCAAGTTGAAGTGTCACAATTTCTAAGATCAAATATTTTTCCTAATGCAAAATAGAAATTCTGTATAGAAAAATCAGAGATAGAAAATAATAAATACTAAGAGAAAAATTGAAAATAATGCGTATTATTAAATAAATTGTGAGGTAAAAAACTGGAAGGCAAGAAAAACACTTTAATGATAAGTAGTTCTATTAGAGTATTTCTAATAATTTTAAGTTTTAAAGTTAAGAATTCAGTTATATTACTGATGGAACAGAATATATGTTTTCTAACTCTATCTCAATCATAATGATGAATTTCAAGAAAAATTGGATGAAAAGAAAAGTTTCATTAAAATCAACAGTCTTCCTGCTGGTAGCTTTTCTCATCAAATATTACCTACCTCAAAGCATGAAGTTTTAATTTCCCAAAAGACAGATAAGAAGTTTCAGACACGTCTGAAATTCTTCCAAATAGCAAAAATAAATCTCAGAATTTTATACAGTAATCTCTGGGAGTTTATCAGTCTTTATTCTGAAACATGCAAGATAATGTCCTAGAAGTTGAAATATATTCTTTGTAGTGGCTTGTTGTTATAGAAATCATATTACTTCCTAGACCTTTCCTTCTGTTATACTTGGATAGTGAATGCCCCCTGAGGAGCTCAGAAATTGGTGTTTGGAGTTGATGTAATTGAGTCACGAGGCTTGTGATTTCATCGTAGATAAATTCATCAGTGGATAAATTCATTACAGTGGGTTCATCTGGGTGGTGGCTAGAGTGATAGGGGGTGGCTGGAGAAGGTGGGTCCCTAGGGGTGCATTCTTAGGGATTATATACGGTTCCTCCTCCCCCTGCTCTTTCTCTGCTTCTGGCCTCCAAGATGTGAGAGCAAAGCCTTGTACACTCCCTCTCTCTGCTCCCCACCACCATGCCTTGAGATCCACAATCCCCGGCCTCACTTGGACTGAACCCAGAATTTCCAAGGAAACCATGAGCAAAAAAATCTTCTTCTTTCCTCCAAGTTGTCTGATCAGGTCTTTTGGATTATAGCAGTAAGATTGTTGACACAGACACATTCATTTAGTCACCGCATGCATCCTATCTCAGCAGTTTGTTAGGTATCCATTGATGCATAGTCAATTATCCCTAAATGGAGCAGCTTAAAATAACAAATATCAGTGATTACACAAAGTCCCTGAGGATCAGGATGCAACAGCACCTTAGCTGGATTCTGACATGGAGCCTCCCAGAGGGTTGCAGAGGGCTGTGGGTCTGGACTAAGTCATCCAAAAGCTCAACTTGGGCTCCAGAAACCATCTCTAAGCTCACTCACGTGCTTGTACACAGGCTTTCTATTTCTGTTTACTATTAACTAGAGGCTTCAGTTCCTTTCCTCCTGAACAACTCCATAGGCCTCTTCAAAACCTGGCACCTAGCTTTGCCCAGAAAAGAGAGAAAGCAACAGAACACCTGAGATGTTTTCTCAATGCATTTCTCAATCACCTACTCTCAGAAGTGACAAACCATCACTTCTGCTGGATCCTATCACTTACACAGGTTCACTCTGCTACACGGAGGGGGAGAGGGCAGGGTAGTAACCAGGATGTGGATGCCAGAAAGTGAGACCAAGAGGCGTCATCTTGGAAGATGGCTGCCAAGGTGCCTTCTTATTGGCTAAGTAGGGAATGAAGTGGGAAGCAGGGATCTTCCATTCTAAATGCAAAGTTTACCTTAAACAGTTATGCTTCTATTGTTATAAAACTTGTCTAGAAGAACCAGCTCAAGGTGTGGTAGGCTCATATAATAGGGAAATTACTGAAGGCCTTTGTGAAGAGGTGTCATGTCACCCAGAAGTAGCTGGGTAAAGAAACTTTAAAGGCAATGAGAAGGATTTGGTTTTGAGGAAAGATGATGTTAAAATCAGCCTCAAGCCAGATGTGGTGGTACATACCTGCAATCCCAGTACTTGGCAGGCTAAGACAGGAGGACTGCAGGGTCAAGGTTAGCCTCAGCATATTAGCAAGAGCCGGTTTCAAAAAAAAATTTAGAAAAATGAAAAGGGCTGAGAGTATAGCTTAGAGGTAAAATGCCCCTGGGTTCAATCCCCAGTTCCAAAATAAAATTAAATTAAAATTCTGCCTCCAAATTGAGGGGATATAGAAGAAAGTATACACAGTCTATAGTTTAGAAAAACATAGAAATAGAAATATGTTTTTCCATTAAGAATGTGAGTTTCAAAAAAAACAAAGAGCTTAGCAGCTAGATTTTGAAGCCTACACAGTTAAATGCCTGATTTGACTAAACATGTTCTTAAGTCCCTGACACCCGAGGACAGGTAAGAATTTTCCTAGTGCCAATAAATCTGTTAATTTACTTTCCTGTTATACACATCAAGGCCCTTCATGTAAATGGTTGTTGAAAATGCTTGTGAAGTGTCATTTAGTTAATTAGTTGAGTCATAAAACAGCAGCTATTGTGAAAATTAACGATAGTTAACAACCATAACTGTTGTTGTGAATGATTCACAAGCAAGTCTACTAAGTTTTTCCTAAGGCGGATTATACTCAAAAACAATAAAATTACAATTTGCAAATGTGTCATTAAGCAAACTCTCCTATAGTTCTGTCTCTATTGCAGTGGAAAATTTTTGAATAAGGCAACTTCTAAAACCCCTTTTCTACAAAACTGAGGCCTGAAAATGCTGGGGGGGAAAAAAAAAAAAAAAAAAATATATATATATATATATATATATATATATATATATAAATTTATATATATATATTTTATATATATATATATAAATGTTTTTCTCTTGTTTATAAATCCTAGCAGTTTTTCATATTAAGTAATTCTATATTTGTTAAAATAGAGGCCTGACCTGACTTCTCCACCAACAAGAAAATCCTAGCTTGTGTGCATATGTGACCCCAGACAGATCAATGGTTCTCTGAGCCTGGTCCCACACAGGCAGCATTAGTACCATGTAGAAATATGTCATAAATATAAATCTTGCTTCCTTTTTTCCTCACAAAGGTTTTTTTTATTTTTTTTATTTTTTTTTCAGTACTGAGGATTGAACTCAGGGGCATTCTACCTCCAAGCTATACCCCCAGCTCTATTTTTTATTCTTTATTTGGAAACAGGGTCCCACTAAGTTGCGGAGTGCCTCACTAGGTAGTTGAGGCTGTCCGCGAACCCAGATCCTCCAGTCTCAGTCTCCCAAATGTTGGGATTACAAGCGTGCGCCACCACACCCAATTCTCACAAAGGTATTGAGTCCAAAATGTTGCAGGGTTATCCCACAAAAGCCCCCAACTTATTCTGATGCACTAGAGTTTCAGACCCACTGGGAGAGGGTGTACATTTTCGACTCCCTGCTAATCACCCCCATGCCTAATTAGGACTTATCTTTGGGGGTTGAGATTCAGCTGTGAGTTTAACTGACTACTCTGCTCCACCTACAAAAGTTTCAAGAAGTAGGAACCAGGAGCAGATGTGTTGAGAAGGAATTAAGTATAACTTCCCCAAGCCTTGCACTCATGTAACCTTAAATTTAGGGAACACAGCCCTTTGGTGCACCATGATCGAATTGGTATCATCCACTTTGGGAGAGAAGGAAATGAGCATGGAAGATCATCTAGACTGGCAGTTCAGCACTTTGGACAGACTCTCAGTTTATATCTGATGCTAGGAAATGGAGTGAACCTATGTCTCGCCAGGCTTCAGTCTCTATTTTTTTTTTAACATTTAAATGCATTTAATAAGGTTCTAGAATGGAATGACATTTATGTTTAGATAAATTCTCTAGTTTCCCTTGTCTTCTTTTATTCTTTTATCCCTCTAAGTTCTATGGCTAGGGAAAAAGTGAACTGTCAATGTGATTTAATTGGTTAATTATGAATAGATTCATCAGCAAAGTAGAGTTGAAGCAATTATCTAGATGATTGGTGTGTGTGTGTGTGTTTGTGTGTGTGTGTGTGTGTGTGTGTGTGTGTGTGTGTGTGTGTGACTGAGGACTGAATTCCAGAGGCATTCTACCTCTCAGCAAATAAAAAGTTTCAACCACTGTTTAGCCTATGGTAGCCTACTGACTTTAACGTTTTTAAAAGTTTATAACAGCACCATTCATAATAGCCAAAATATGGAACCAACTTAGGTGCCTGTCGACAGATGAATGTATAAAGAATATGCCGTATATACATACAATGGAATTCTATTCAGCCCTAAAGAAGAACAAAATTACATCATTTGCAGGAAAACAGATAGAACTAGAGGATATGAGGCTAAGTGAGATCAGCCAGTCTCAGAAAGTCAAGGGAGAGAAGTTTTCTCTCATATGTGGATGCTACAAAGAAAATAGGAAAGAAAAGAGCCTTTAAATAATTGAGGAGAGAGACCTGTAGAATAGTAGAAAGGGACAGGGGAGGGAGGTGGGGAGAGGAAAAAGAACTAATGAAGGAAACAGTTCAAATAATGTTGTGTCCGTATATCAAAGTATTCCTACCAGTCTCACTATTATGCGTTTTATGTAAGGGGAAGGGGGATTTTGTGGGTAGCAGGGAAGAGCATGAAGGAAAACTCACCAAGCCTGTGTGTATGTTTGTATGACTCTGAACCTCATCATGATGGATAACTACAATGCACCAATAAAAACACCACACTGTGCAAACAGCACCCAACACATCCTTGCTCCTTTCTAACTGTAACTAAGCACCCATTGATCAAAGTTTTCCTATCCCTCCTGCCAAACAGTATTTAAATCTACCAAATATGTATAAAATTTCCTGCTTCCCCATATCCTTCCCTACTCTGAGTTTTACCAATCTTTTAAATCATTGTGAAAATATTATGTGAAAAAGAATTATTCCATTTCTAGTATATATGAACATCATTCCAAAGTTTATTACCATCTATATTTTTCTGTGAGTTTTAATTATATAGTTTGTATTTTTTTTAATTTGCAAGACTTCTTTGTATCTTCTGGAAGTATATACATATATGTTGCAAATATTTTTCCCAGATTATTTTAAAATTATTTTATAATATGTTTTTCTGTATGAAAGTTAACATTTTTTGTAGCTAGATCTACCTGTTTTTCTTTTTCTTTATTATTTCTAGCCTTTATGTAATGATTAGAATACTCTTTTGCATCTACTCCTATTTCTACCTTTTTTTTTTAAGAGAAAGAAAAAAGGAGAGATGACTAAATTTCAGCTTTGGGCTTTTGTCTTGATTTGGCTTAGAATACTTTGTTTTGACTTATTGATTTTAAATGGCCTTTTTTTCACCAATGTATCTAATATTGTGCCAAATAATGCATTATTATATGACAGGCAAGTCTTTTTTCATTACTCTTCTTTTTCATTATTTCATAACTAAGTTTCTCCAAGTTTCCTTTATAAAAAGAAAATAAATAAAGTTCCACTGAGTTCTCTTGGAAATAATTTCCAATTTTGATAAATTTAGTGGAAAATTGACAGTTTTATAGTAATGTGTTCTCTTAACAGTAGTACTGTAGGCTTCTATTTAAATATTATCAATAAATATTAGTAAATCACTAAGACTATATAAGGTCTACTGTTTGAGCAGAAAATTGGGACAATGTGACGCCCTCCCCTGGGCCCTGGGTGCCTCCACTCCTCTGAAGCCTCTCTTTCCCCTTCCCACACTGCTGCCTCTCTCAAGAGCACTCCATAACAGAGTACAAGAACACAATCATTTTCTCTGCTTTCTGAGAAACCTAGGCTAAGACAATAAAAACTCAGCAGAGAAACACATACGGGACTTGAAAGGCTCTTCATAGAAACCTCCAAGTATCAATAAACCAATTTGTTACTAGTAACTTAATAAACAAATGTTTATTAAGCCAGGAAATACAACCTAAAACCACCCTCTGAAACCATTCTAAAGCTACCAGATGACAAACATCAAGTGTAGTTAAGAAGCTAGACACTCTCTTATATTGTTACTAACATTATAAATGGATATAACCACTTGAGAAAACAGTTTATCATTACTCTGAAAAGTATACCAACATAAATCCCATATCTCATAACCCTGCACTCTCACTGTTTGGCTTCTCTGTGCAAAATATGTGCACATGAACATCAGGAGATGCACTCAGAATGTTCACATCAGCATTATTACAATTTCCAAGTACTGGAAACTACCCATGAGTTCATCAGCAGTAGAATGGTATTACGGTCAGCATTCTTGCAGCTATAATCTAAAAGGCAGACTATGTAACTCAGAGGAAAGCATATTTTCTTACAGTTTCAGGTTCAATCCATGTGAGGCCAGGGACTGCGGATCTCAAAGCATGGCAGCAGGAAGTAGAGAGAGAGAGAGAGGGAAAAAGCATGGCCTGTGCTCCTCTCATCATGGAAGCCAGAAGGGAGAGAGAGAGAGAGAGAGAATGTGTGTGTGTGTGTGTGTGTGTGTGTGTGTGTGTGTGTGTGTGTTTGCATGTGTGTGTAGGGAAGAAGGGGCTATATGTAATCTCCAAGACCATACCCCTAGGGATCAATCAGTCTACCAGGTACCACCCAGGTAAATCCATTGACTGTGGGGATTACAACTCTCATGACTCCACTATGTCAACTCTGAATATTAACGAATGAGCTCTTTAGGGATCATTTTCTAAGTATAACAAATGTAAGTAAGTAGTGGTATGTTCATACAACAGAAGAACACACTGCCATTTAAATGAGTTAACTGCAGCCACATGAAATGATATGGGAAGAATTTACTACCATGGTGCTCTGCAGAAGAAAAGATACAAGAAATACATGTAGCAAAATATATGTGAATAGGAAAATTAGGAAAGAGGAAAAACTAAGCAACATTACTTAGGGGTAGGTATATAGGTGATAATTGATAAAGGAAGAAAAATTGGTTAGCACAAAAGTTAAAAAAAGGGTTTGTTTCTTCTGAAAGGAGAGAAAGAAGAAATCACATCAGAAACAGACATGGGACTTGGAGATTATTAGCAATACTCTTTAGTTCGTCTCATCAATGGTAGTCTGTGTGTTCACTTTATTATTAATATTTAAAAGTTATATACATTTAAGTGCTTTTCTGCATATGTATTACATTTCACAATTTTTACTAATAAAAGTATCTATCCCAGAGAAGTCTTCCCCAAGCATCTCATCATCTGTTCAGGCACCTTGTTTACACAGGAAGATAGACTTTTCAATCTAATGTAGATGAACATGCAACACCAAACAGAATTAATGCACAATGCTTTGGACAGTGCAAGTGTGGTTTAATGAAAGATGATGGAAAACAGCTTAAATGCCCAAAGAAATGATCTCCTCCACCCACCAATTAAGTAATTCTCCAGATTTGGGGCACACAAACTGTTCTGAGTATAATTGCTCCATCTCAGCAAAGTTTTGAGGGCTCTGGACCCAGATCAATCCGTTAAGCTGCACTCCATTGTTTAGCCCCTGGGTTCTTTCAAAGGCTGGGGGAGGTCTCTGGGAGTTCAAAGACCTGTCTCCTCTCAAGGCCTTTGGACATGTTGGACCTCTTTTGTCTGGATGAATTTATCCATGGCTTTGACCAGATAGGATAAATCAAAGCATTGGTTCACTTCCAATACACATGAATAAAAGCCACAGGTGTTATCTTATTTGAGATTCTTAATTTCAAGCAATGGTAGCAGCCTCTGGCTTAGAAAGCAGAAAACCAGTTTATGAAAATAATATTGAGCATCTCATAGAATTGTTGGAAAGATGGAGTGACATACATAAGCTTAGCTTCTAGAAACAATGTCCTAAAACCTACAGCAGAACTTGCCTGGTAAGGAGAGAACTATCTCTCTGCCATCCATTGATGCTGCTCCTGGGACAAAAACTCAGGCTTACAACTGTGATCACCCACCCCTAAAGCTAGAGACTTCTGCTGCCACCCTACTGGGTTCCATATAGCACGTCCTTCTCAAGTTGTTTACTCCTAAACTGAGGTGTCATCGTGGTAGAACATGACTGCTAGAACTGAATTCACATCATCTACTAACTACAAGGGAAGCTGAAGATGAATTTTCTGGATTCCACCAGTGTACCAGGCAGTCGGAGGTCATAAAGGATATCTACTCTAAGGGGTTCATCCATGCTCACTTGCATATAAAACTTTCTGTCTGGTATAACTTATGAAATAACAGAAATTCAATTACTGCCAATTTCTAAGTACATGATTGATGATATTTTTAACTCTCCAGAAAAAGCATGAAATCTCACCATCTGTTTTGCTCTTTTGTCCCTTGCGGGCACTAAATTTCACAAAGTCCTCATGATTCAGAAGAAATCGAGGTGGGGTCTTTTTCTAAATATGCATTCTGTTACCGTTTTTCCATATTACTTGGAAAGGATTTGGTAACCAGAAATGCCCAATTCAACCTTGTTGGAGAAAGTGGCTAGCATACAAGAAAATGGAGGTGGTAAAAATCCACCTGCATGGGTGATTCTAAAAATCCCCAGGTGTTCAGGTGAGGTCTGGTTGAGAATGGCCCCAGGATGGAGAGGATGGCACCTGCTGTGGCAAGCAATCTTGTCATTCCATTCCCTCACCACCTATTGTGGTTTTAAATTCTTGAAAGAATTTGTGCCCTGTTGGAGACGGATTTAAGAGTGTGAAAGGTGGGCTTCTTCTTTTCTATTCTGGTTAGTGATTTAAGATGTTTGCTTTCTACTCTTGTACCTTCAGCTTCAAAGGGTGCCATCTCTGCACATTTAAAATCTATTTTTACCCAGGAACTTGAGGTACCTGGTGAGAGCAAGAAGAGAAGTGACAAGAAGAAACACTGCTGGTACTTTTTTTCTTACTTAAGACAATTTTTCTCACTTGTGATATGTTATTATTATCATTAACATTGTTGTTATTGTTATTTTACCCTCAGAAATAGCCCAAAGGTTATCATCTATCCAAGTTTTTAAGACAGTTTTCACAATAGGGCTTTGGGTACCTAGGGGGAAATTTTGTTGTTTTTCTGATTTAACTTTCAAAGCACTTACAGCAAAATCTACAAGTCTTGTGGGCTCCAAAGATCTGGTAGTGTCTAGTTTATGGGGATGGTTGGGTCAGCAAAAGCTTAAATAAGTAGCTGTGGGATGGAAGAGGATGTACATTTCTGCCATGGCACCTGGACCTGAGATTAGGGAAAGGCTGGAAAGAAGCTGAGAGAAAGGCGCTGATGAGTTAACATTTTTAAGGAATATATGGAACCTTGATGCTCAGTTTCCCTCTCTTCTTCTGATCTTTGGGATGGCATGTCAGTGTTACCCAAAGTCAGGGGAAGTAGAGGGCTTTGTTGAAGACATGAGAACACTGCTCTTTATTCTCCAAAATGCATAGATTCCTTCAGGCTCCAAGACAGATGTGTTTTCTGAAGAGTTTATCCACAGACTAGAAGTTGGAGCAGGTAGAAACTTCTGTTGCAGAAAGTTCTACAAACAGGCAGCTACCAAATAAGCCAGTAGAGTGATGAGTAGAACACACAGTCCAAACATATATCCTATAATAGGTGGAAATCTGATACATGGTAAAGCCACCATTCTAAGTCACTGAATGAGGGTGGGTGTTTTTAGTCAATCCAGCTGTCCCAAATACCCACTCAACTGAAATAAAGTAGACTCTTTTCTCACATCATATATACACAAAAGTGGATGAGCTAAGGATCTGTCTAATGTAAAAATACAAGAAGAAATAGAGACAACTCTATACATAATTTAAGAGTAAGTAAGGAATGTCTTCTTTTTTTGGGGGGGGGGTGCGGAGAAAGTACTGGAGATTGAATCCAGGGGCATTCTACCTCTAAGCTACACTCTAGTCCTATTTCTTTTAATTTGTTTTGTAACAGAGTCCTCTAAGTTGCTCAGTATCTCACTAAGTTGTTGGGGCTTGCCTCAAATCTGCCATCCTTCCTGTCTCAGCCTCCCAAGTACTGGGATTATTGGCATGCATCACCACACCTAGCTGTAAAGAGTGTCTTCTTACATAACTGCTCCCTACCCCAAAGAAAACCAGATATCCCAAAAGAAAAAGCTGACTGAGGTACATAAAAATTAAAACTTGTACAGCAAAGATGCTACAAATAAAATTAAAAACAAATACTAGGCTGGGAGAAATTGTTTGTCACCTATAAAGTTAATATCCCTCATACATTAAAAGTTGTAACATATTGATCTATAAAAGATAAAAATAACCAAGGGATATGTAATAAAAATAGCCACTAAACATGAAGATGTGCTCAATCTCACTTTACTATGGGAAATTAAAGCAACAATGAGATTCAGTTTTTATAAGGAAAAAAAAGTTATGGGCTTTTAAACTATATTTATAACATAATTTTATTTTGGAAAGAAGAAAGGAAGGAAGAGAAGAAGGGAGGAAGGGAAGGAAAGTCATACCCCATCCTTGTCGTGTTTTACTTGTTGTAAGAAGGATCTATTACTTTTGTAATTTATTAAAAATGCAAAAACAAGGCTCTGCTTTAAAAATAAAAATGGTGATTGGTTGTTTTAATTCATTGGGACAAGTAAATGGTCAAAGTTCATTTCCAGACTCAGGTTTGGCCAACTGGATGACTACATACATTATGCCATTCATGGAGATAAAGACATTTCCACTAGCAATAAATATGCTCTCGTAATAAATGCTTGTTTATGTATACAAGAAGTAAATATCAGTCTACAAACTAAGGTTCAGGTCACATTATTTTAATGTTGGCCCCAGAATTCCCATTACATGTAACAAGATCTTGGGCATGTTGCTATAACTCTCCAGAGCTGTTGAGACATTGTTTCTCCATCATGATGGAACCTTGTTCCCATACAAGTTTCCACAAGACATTCAGGCAATTTCAAGACGACCAGAACAGCAAGAGGGTAGGGGAGGAGGCCTGGACCTGCAGGCAGAAGACATGGGTGGAGGCTGGTCTGACATCTTCCAAATGATGTTGGGCATGTTGCTGTAACTCTCTCAGTCTCTGTTTCCTCATCCATAATATAAGATCACTGCTGTCTGCCCTGTGTGTCTCACAGGTGCCATGGAATGGTACCCTTTCACTCACACCCCAGTACTTTCAGGGCCTGTTAGAATGACCATCTTTGAAGCTCGTGGTGATCTAGACTTGGTGCAATGTTTGCCAGTGGAATGGTATAAGAAAAGCAAATTCTTTGGAAAGATAATATGTTTATAATTAAAAGATTCCAGAGAATTAGTCAGAAGTGGTGGAGGGGGAGGATAGTGTGATATGGAACTCAGATCTCAGGAAATTAAGTCATCAGAAGTCTCCACGGGCCTTCCTTAGAACTAAGATTTCAATGTTGAGGTCAGCGCTTCCTCCAACAAAACTGTAGCAGGGAATGGTTTACTCTTACAAGAGAAAATAAGGAAATTAGCTTGAAATATTTTTATTGTCACAGAAATTCTTGCAGAATGACTAAAGACTTGCTCTAAAATTTCTTGGACAGCACACTAGAAAACTGCTCACCATCTAGACCCTTCTCTCAAAAGTCTAAGAAAACAAGGAAATGATTTATGAAATGTTTGATGAATGTCTGTAATGTCTATGGTTGTGTTTACAGATACAATTCAGTACCAAAGAATTGAGCTCAGTGAGAGTTTTGGGGCTGGGAGTACCCTGAACTTGAAAAGTACTTGAGTAATACCTTGCCTGCTCTGTGGAGTCAATGTCATAGAAAGATTAAATGCTGTTTAGGAAATAAGAGTCCGGTTTTTATCCTGAATTGGCCAACTATTAAACTGTAAACATTGGCCCAGAGACTATCCCTAGGTCTCTGCTTCTCACAGTAAATAAGGCAATTCTACCACCTGGGATTTACATAACTCTCTTCTGCTGTAACATGATAATGAAAGGTGTCACCAGTAGATTCTGTGTTCCAATGGATTTCCTAGACTTTGTTCCCAATTTTGTTTCTGAGGCAACTTATAATTTCTCCATATCATAGTTTGACTTTAATATCACTGAAATGTAATTATAAATTGTATGGGTTAGGAAATTGTTTTGTTGGATCTGAAATGAAACGAACTAGAGTAAGAACAGATATTTGTTCTTATTTTATTATTAACAGCTAATAATGAGGATAGCTGAGACAGGCACTGTGCTTTATAGACTTTTTAATTGACAAGCTATAACTTTGCTCACCTCTCTCACCTACTGTGACCCATTAATACAAGAATCAGCAATCTATGACCATTGCTGCAATGGTGCCAAATCCAGCAATCTATGCCAAATCCAGCATGCCACCTGCTTTTGCAAATATTGTTGCATTGGAACACAGCCACACTTGCTTCTTCCCATATTGTCTGTAGCTGCATTGGGGCTACATAAGCATGCTTGAGTAATTGCAACAGAGATCATATGGCCACAAAGGCTAAAATACTTACCGTCTGGTCTTAAAAACAAAAACAAAAACAAAACAAACAGACAAACAAAAACCAGTGCCAACACCTGCATTAGTGTATTTAGTGTATTTTTCATCTTGGTTGGTTGCTCTAAAGAAGGAAGTCTGTACCCCTCGAACTGACATGTGGGACCTCACTTGCTTACCCAAGTGACTTTCCATTTCATTTTTCCCTTCCTTGAATCCTCTATTTCAAGCAAGCC
Source organism: Graphiurus murinus (assembly GCA_004027655.1). Taxonomy (NCBI): domain Eukaryota; kingdom Metazoa; phylum Chordata; class Mammalia; order Rodentia; family Gliridae; genus Graphiurus; species Graphiurus murinus. The sequence continues at coordinate 195,784 of PVLC010000438.1, read as the reverse complement.
ACTCCAGTCACTTTCCTAGTTCCTGAAAATAAAATACAACCTGCACCCATCAAATATACACCTCTAAGAGTGACCTTAATTAATATATGTTAATGTTCCTTATGTCCTTGCTTCTGAAATTATGGCCCATGAGTCTCCAGCATCTATATCTCCTGGGAGCTAGCTAGAATTTCAGAATCTCAGGCCTTAGCCCAGAACAACTGAATCAGAATCTGTATCTTAACAAGATGCCTGGATCATCTGAAGCATACTGGTGTCTAGTATCATCCAACAGAACTTCCATAATGATGTTCTCTATCTGTAATGTCCAATAATGGCAGCTACCAGCCATATATGACTACTGAGCACTTGGAATTCAGCTACTAACACTGAGAACTACATTCTTTTAATATAATTCAAATTAATTTAACTTTCAAAAAGCCACATCCAACTGATGGCTACCATATTAAAGAATACTGCTCTAGCCTATGCCCTCAGAAATGAGTCCTGTATAGAAGTCCTGAATAGGATACTGGTAGCTCACTTTTATAAGCCTCCAAGTTACCTGGAGCATTTCAGTGTTGGTCTGGGTCTTAAAGATCTGCCTAGGGGACATCCATCAAGGTCACTAGGGGTTCTATGGATGGAATGTTAAAGGTGTCCCCAAGGGATATTGCAGGTACATTAATGGTAAGTAGGAACTCAAGAGCCAAATCTTCCCAAAGTACCTATTGATCCCAGGTAGTAGCTAAAACACAGAGAGCATCAAATTTAAGGAGCTATCCCAGGAAGGTCTAGAGAGAAGCGATACCTCCATGAAGTTGGTACATCCAAAAAAAGGAATTAATCCACAAGTCAAACTCCTATAGACTCAGTCCTGACTATCTCTTTACTCTAACCACACAGGCCTATGGGCCAGAATGTCCCAGCCTCAAGCCCTTTTAGAGACCATCTTGTAGAGCTTTTTTAATAAATGGTACTAGTGATGTCTTCAGAAGGTGAGGAACTTACACAGTATGCAAGGAGCCAGTGGCAAAGTGACATTCAACCAAGGTCACCTGTCCATAACCATGGACACAGCATTCCCACCTCAAGACAGGACAGGCAAAGACCCTATTGTCAAGTCAGGATCAGAGTTCATATTGTCCGTGAGACCAGGGCCCCCACTGCCACTCCATTTCCAGGGCGTGGCATACAGACCCTAAGTTCACCATCTGTGAGCTGCTACAGAAGAAACTGAGGAATACCCCAGGGTAGGCCCCTGCTCCAACTTGGTTTTCTATAAGAGCTCTGCTTGTCAAGAAACCAATGCATTCGTATCTTAGGGTTGCCATAATCAACAGCAGCAAACTTGCTGGCTGAAAACAACAGAAATGTATCCTTTATAGCATGGAGCCCAAAGTCTGAAATTTAAGTGTAAGCAGGACCACACTCCTTCCAAAGCTTCCGAGGGATCATCCTTCCTTGCCTCCTCCAGATGCAGGTGGTTCTTGATGTTCCTTGATTGTGGTAGCATAACTCCAATCTCTAACATCATCCTGTTTTAATTTTTTGAGACTGGGTCTTACTATGTTGCTTAGGCTGGCCTCAAACTCAGTGACTCAGGGACCTTCTTGCCTCAGCCTCCCAAGTAGCTGGGGCTATAAGTCAAGTAGCTGGGGCTATAAGTATGCTCCCTTGCTGCCTAGCTTTTGCTTCCATCTTTATGTGGTCTCCTTTCTCATATCTCTGTGTCTTTCCTATCTGGTAAAGGACACTTGTGGCCATTGAATTAGGACCCAACCAAAACCAGGATGATCTCCTCTTTAAATACTGACCTTAATTATATCCACAAAGATCTTATTTCCAAACCAGATCACTTCACAGGTACTAGCGTTCAGGACTCAGACATGTCCTTTTGGGGCTACTGTTCAGCCCATTATATCCAGTGTCCAGTATTCTTTCCAGAAATGCCTAATGCTTTCTCTTCTGTGGATTCCAGTGTCTTTCTTTCTTGTGTTAGACTGCCTGTCCTGCCTATAGGGACTGTACAAAGCTTGTCAGCTGGGGTTGGGGAGGAAGAGCCAGCTGAAAAATCCCCTTGAATGACGATGTGGGGTGCTTACACTTTTCTCCTGGTCCTACCTTTTCTCCAAAGCACAATGGCATGTGGAAGGGACACCCCCTTCCTGGCCCGCCAGCTTGGTCCCAGCCCCGCGATTCTAACTAGCACATCCCTACACCCACCAGGAGCATTTCCAAAGAATTCCTCAGATTCAGTGACATGTGAGTTGATCCCCCAGCATGTTTCACCCACACTCCCTCCACTGAAACTCAATTCCCAGTCCTTAGAGAAGGGGTGACACAGGTACCATGCAGGTAGATTGTGATCAGGCTACACTTAATTCATGACCTGGGAAATTATGCATAGTTTAGGTTAAGCCAATCAGACTCCTTTCAAGAGGATAGGAACTAAGCCTGGCGTGGTGGTGCACACCTGTAATCCCAGTACTCAGGAGGCTGTGACAGGAGGATCCCAGGTTCAAGGCCAACACACGGCAATTTAGTGAGATTCTGTTTCAAGATAAAGAAAAAAATAGGGATGGAGGTGCAGCTCAAAGGTAGAATGCCCCTGGGTTCTAACCCCATTCACTCACACGTGCACACACACACACACACACACACACACACACACACACACACACAGATATGAGTTAACAAGCCTAGCAACTGAGTAGAGACTGAGTGGAGATGGGCAGAGCCTATGGGCTGTGAGGTCTTGGGCCTGGGCTGACACACATGTTAGGTTGCATGCCTCCAAAGGAAGTCTGGATGGAGTAGAGTAGGTGCATAGTCCTAAAAAACCATTTGATCTGAGAGTGCAAGATCAGGAGAAAGAAAAGGGAGAGATGACCAGTAAAGTCCCACTGTCCTCCAGGCCAGGCTATACTTCCTGTAAGTTGTTTGTGAATGTGTGCATTAGTTTTCTATAACCCTCCTTTAGCTCGAGCAAGCCTGAGAGAGTTTCTGTTTTTGTGTAACCAGCTATCAACCAAAGACATTTCTAGTTTATAATAGGTCACCCTGTGAAGATCAATCCAATAGAAAGGTATTTTTTACAAGACATAGGCATTCAAAAAGTTGATATTGAAAGCATCAACAAATGAAACAGAATAAGACCCTGGTGAGCAAGCCCATCTCTAGCCCAGATTCTTTTTCCCTGTGATTTCACAAGTGGGCATTGTGATTCATCAATTGATTGCTGGTAAGTTTTGTCAATACAAATTATTCCTCCCCCTCAAGAACCTGTTCATTCCTGGAGGAGTTGATAAAGTTATGTTTCTGGATCTGGAATTGGAAGTGACAGCCACAATAATCCCAAGGACTTGATTACACATCTTGGCGGCCCTGCACATTCTTACTACATCTGCTACCAGAGGCTCTGCCAAAGACAGCAACCAAAGACAGGGAGGAGGGGAAGACAAGTCCTGCTTGATCTTAGAGAAAACGGACTTACCTAAAGCTCAGCTACAGAGTTTCACATTTGGTCGGTTGTTTTTGTTTTCGAGGATGCAGCAGGGATAAGATGCCCAGGATAATATTTTGCCTGTTCAATATCCTCCTCTTCTGCCCAATACACCAATGAGGAGCCAAAAGATTCAAAGGAAATATCCAACAATGATTCCAATGTCAGACACTTAGCAATTGATATTGTCCATTTCTTTTAAAAAACAGATTGAATGCCTAAGAAAAATGATCCCAAACTCTTGTTTTCTGTAACATTAAAATGTGGAAAACTTTCTGAAATATCATTGTATTGTGCCCTGTTTTCAAAGCTCCTATATTGAGCAGGGTGAGGGGATGCAAGAGGAGCTTGAGACTTCAGTTCTAGCTTTATTTTCTATGTAACATTATGTAACCTATGTGACTGTGTAAGAATCATTAAGCTCTCTGTCATGGCAAACCTGTAGAACTTCAGTAAATTTGCTAAGAAAAACTATTTTGTTCAAGTAAACCTTTTCTTCTTAGCCTACTCACTACGACAAAATTTTATTTGCCCTTTCTGTCTCTCTCTCTCTCTCAATAGTATATGGATCTTTCCATGGAAATTCCCTGGTCTCACTGGAAGTCTTAAGAAATATGAATTGAGGGTGAAATTGTAGACTTAAAAATTCCAAAGGCATAGGTTCAAATCTTAGCCTTACACTCTCAGTTTCTTAATATGGAAAATTATCGTGGCAAAGCCTATTTATTAAAGTTATCAAGAAGACCAAATGAAATGAAATGCTTTTTTTTCTGTGATTCTCGACCTTGGGCTGTCATTATAATTACCTGAGAACCTTTTGAAAAATAGGAAAGCCCATGCCTTGTTCTAGTCCCATTGACTCAGACTTGGTGAAATTGAAGACTGAGCATCAATATTTTTAAAAAGATTCCTCAGGCTTTACAAACTTTAAGCATGCAACACAGAACAAGAGCAAAGGACCAGCCCTCAAAACCTGAGATTTTTAGGAGGGAAAAAAAAAAGTGTGTGTGTTGGGTATCACCTATTTAGCTAAGATATAACCTACTAGGACTACTGGTTGGACTAGTCATCAGTGAAGTTATGAGTGGCCTGTGCCATGCACATTCTACGCCAGCAGGATTGGGTCAAGCAGCAATATCAATTGATATTGATTATAGCTAGTGATGCAATTTCTAGTTGTTCCACTGTAATTCCTCTAAAATTACACCAGGAAACTGGACTATTATGACCTATGCCTGATCAAAGGACAAGAGATAGAAGGAAATGGCTGTGGGTACTTCCCTTCCATTGGGGCATATTCCTTTCCTAAATGTAGGATTTTCTTCACATACCAGGATGGTCAACTTAAAATCTCTCGCAGCTTGAGTGTAGGTGGATTTCTGATTCTCTGGACTCTGCTGAAAATAGTTGGGGCTCCCACATTAGACATGGAATCAGAGTTGGGTGCCATCTTGTCCTGTCCTGGTTAAAATAGTCTACCCACAGGCTTTTAGTGTGGTAAATCCTAACCAGAATGTCAGCCTGGACTTATGGCTTCTCTAGCCTTGGGTATTTCTAGCTTGCCAAGGTGCCCCTTGGGTTAAATGGGTTACACAAAAGAGAACTGAACTGTGAGTTTCCATGAAGATGTTCTTTTTCTAATTATAGAAAGAAATTAAAATTGAATCCAGTCAGTTTGAAATCTCTAGGTTCTAGTTACATAGCTACAATGCATGGAGAATATCAGGTTTTATAGGCCTTTGTTCTCATTCTCTCTCTCTCTCTCTCTCTCTCTCTCTCTCTCTCTCTCTCTCTCTCTCTCTCATTTTAACCAAGCTAATAGTTCTTTCTTTTTAACACCCTTGGGGCAAAAAACAAAAACAAAAACACTGTTACTGTCTTCAGCAATATTAAGTTTCTACATATGCTTTTGCAGAGACCTGATTCCAAGAGCAAAGCACAGGTTTAAAGTGAATTCATGCCTTGCACAGCAGATGTGATTCACAAAATGCTGTGTTTTTTTTAAATCTTAAAAACTTTGAAATGAAATGCAAAAGCAAAACTTAAGTTATTGCTAGCTGGATGTATTTCCTACTAATAGTTAATCAGTATAAATACATCTAGAATCATTTAATTCAAGTGGAGAAATACTCAGTGTCATAAACCAATTTATTCTCCCCACTCAAGGGAAATAAATGCCAGAGTTTGAATCTCCTAAAACAAATTGTTTTATAATTTTAGATGCTAGGGTAATCCTGTGTTTATATAGTCTTTCATTATCGCAAAGCACTTGGTAAATTATTTTACAGCTTTCTTAGTGAAGGGATTTGATTAAAAATGCACTATTATGATACATATTCTGTATTATTTTTACATTTACTTACTAAAAGTGTTACCAGTTAATTGAAACATTTGTTTCCCTATATATAAATATTGCCTGTGCCCTGACTTTTTTTTTTCAGTGCAAATGATTCTACTTTCATAAGTAGCACATATATAGGAAGGAAGGAAAGAAGGAAGGAAGGAAAGAAGGAAGGAAGGAAAGTAGGAAGGAAGGAAGGAAGGAAGGAAGGAAGGAAGGAAGGAAGGAAGGAAGGAAGGAAGGAAGGACATTGGTGGTAAATGGAGAGTCACTGCCTGGGCCACGGGTCCCAACTCCATCATTATTCTGGATAAACTCACTTGCAACATGTACTCTATTGACCAGGAGCAGGTTTATACCTGCAGGGAAGGGACAGTCACTTATACAGAGATACAAATAAATATTCTTATCTAACATGGTTGAAAATGTGGTACTCGGTTTTATAAAATATGGATCATTGGCTTTCCAAAAATTAGAGTGACAAAATTTTGGAACTCAAGCGCCCCAAGGACATAAGAGAGCAGGGTTTTGTCTCATCATGTGAACATCAGAAAATTACTGTTAACCTGTTTATTTCATTCAAAATGTGGGGATAATATCACCTATTTCATAGAAATGTTCTGTTATTTATATAAAATAATATGTTATATTTAAAATGAGATTTAAACTATATTAGAAACCATTCTGCCATGTAGTAGAAATAAAAGGAATTGGTAACTAAGACATCTATCCTGAAAAGCATCATTGTAAATATTAATTATCATGTTATAATATTTCAAGATAGCTGACAGTTTCAGGTGATTATGCTGTTAACCCAGTCTTTACTATAGCATGTGTTTTCAACCCTGACTATGGTATTTTGGAATGACTAACCTTGAAAAATTAGAAACTTGACTATTTAAAGCCAAAATTTTGGCATATCACAACATCCTCCTAAGAAATCTTTAGAATTCTGATTTTCATCTTTGCACTTTCCAACAATGTCAAAGGTATCAAACCTTACCAATTTATGGAGATAGTATAATGCTCAAAAACTTTCTACCAGGAATCATGCTACCGAACATGTTTTTTTCCTGCTGGCCTCAGTCCTCCTATCTCAGCTTCCCAAGCCCTAGGATTACAGGTGTGTACCACTACACTCAGCCTCAAACATGTTCTTATTAAAAGATATATCAGGCCTGAACAAAGCTTTTTAGAATTGATTACTATATATGGTTTAAATATAGTCATATGTTATTAATCTCCTTATATAACCAATATAACAGTTCATGAACATTTCAACCAGAAGTATAATAGTATAATGGAATGTCTCTTTAGTTATACAATTATTAAGCCAGTTATCTCATATATATTTGTGCAAATTAAAACAATAATAAAAAGTTATGAAGAGTATTTATAATTTGAAGTTTAAATATTTGATGCCAGCTTCAAGTAAAAAAAAAAAACTTTATTTTGAAATAGGAAAATGCAAAAGAATTTGTGAATATTCTTGAAAAGAAACCTCTAGTATATCATTTTTTCATGTTTCATTATAAAACATTTCCACACCATTGACTATGGGTAATCAGTATATAATATAATATGTGATATAATATGCTCTAATTTTCAAAAGAGAATAAACTTAATGTGATTTTAACTGGAATACCTAGTTTTTCATAAAAGCATTGGCTAGGTGAGGACTATACAACAAAATAATGAATTCGTTTTGAATAAATACCGTTTGCATAAAGCAATAAATCCTGGACTCTCCCTGTCATGTTTTGCAAACATCCTCTGCACTGGCCCACCCAATCCCTGACTACTCAAGCCTTGTTTTATTCCAAGGAATTCATCCCTCATTTCTAATTCTTCATAGGCGTTAAAGCTCCGTTTTTCATTCTCCTGAGATGCTAGCCTGGGCGAGAGTGGGCAGTAATGAGCTATTAACAAGCCTCAGCCAACTGCCACATGACTCCCCCACCTCCCTTAAGTGATAGCATGCATGCTTCTCCCTTAGGAAAACCCCAATAAATGGGGCTGCTGGAACCTTCAGACAATACAAGAGTTGTAATCTCATCAGCAGATGAATGCATTGTAATGGATTTACTGGGTGGTCACCTAGGCAGGTGGGGTATGGCTAGAGGAGGTGAGCACCTGGGGGTGTGGCCTTAGGGCTGTGCTTTTGTCTTTGAATCCCCTTGCTTGCTGGTCTGTTCCCTTGCTTTTGACCTCTGTAATGTGAGAGCAGAGCCTCACAATCTCCCTCTCTCTGCTTCCATCCACCATGCCCTGAGCTCCACTGATGTAACATGGCCTGACATGGACTAGAACTTTGAGATCTCCAAGAAAACTGTGAGTAAATAAAGCTTCCTTCCTCTAAGCTGCGTGGTCAGTCTTTCTGGATTGTAGCAGTGGAAATGTTGAACAAGACAAACATTTGTGAAGTCAAACACACAGAAGATAGAAGCACATGTCTCTAATGAACTCTGGGCTGGTTAGTCTCCATGTGGGGTACACTGTCTGCTTCTAGATACCCTCATATTAAGGTATACATTGACAAAGGGAAAGGCATTTTAGATAATGGTGAATATTCAGAAACCATATTAGGCAGAAACTGGATGGCTATCACAGAAAAAAATATATACATATATATGTATTGCTAAGTGAGATCAGCCAGGTCTCAGAAAGTGAAGTGTTGTATGTTTTCTCTCATATGTGGAAGCTAGAAAGAAATTGGATAACAGAAGAAACTTTGGATAAACAAGGAGATATTCCAGCAAAATAGTGTAAGGGGATTAAGGGAGGGTGGTGGGGGAAGAAGTTTCAATGAAGGAAATAGTTTAAAAAATGCTACATACATATGTGAAATTAAAATTACCAATATAAATCAATAGCATGTATAGGAGGGAAACATACCAACGACTGTGTGCATATATGCTTCTATCACGCTGAAACTTTTATGATGTATAATTACAATGCACCCATAACATATAAAACAATGTGTTGGAATTTCTAAAATACCAAAGTTCACTGTGAAAGCACTCACCAAGAATCAGATTTTGAAAGAAAAAAATATCTAGCACTGGTTACAGGATACATGGGCCTTTACCTAGACTGAGGATTTAAAAGAGCTAGATAGTTGGAAGGGGAAAGAGGAACTGTGAAGCAATTTCTCCAGAAAAAGTTGTGTGATCAGTTTCAACCTCCTCATTCTCAATCCAAAACCTAACACATGTTCTTCAGGGTATTGGGAAAACTTGATCCATATGAATTCTCTGCAGCTAGAGGATAGAGGAACTGGGGCCTGACTCATCCCTTGGAGAGTTATAGCTTTTTGTGGCTGCCCAGCAAATAGCTACCAAAGAAGTAATATCACTCATGGCAAAATTAAGGTCAAAAGAAATGAGTCCCAGGGACCAGATGTGTCAGCCATGGAAACTAAACCCAAGTTGGTATTGAAAGCTATTCTGACAAAAAAAGCAAGGATCCCCAGAAATAAGAGGTAGTGAGATGTACTAGCAGGAACTGCAGTTGAAATATAATTTGCTGGAGAGGCCTTGTCTGCATTAAAGGAACTACTGTGAGTGGCCCTAAAGGAAATCTCTAAATCCTGGTTACTCACAGCAGGGTCCATGGACCAGTATCATCAGCATCACCTGGGAGCTCATTAGAAATGCAGAATCGCAGACATCACCCCAGACCTACCTGAATCATGACGTCAATGTTAGTAAAATCTCCACATAACTCATATGCACATTCAACTTTGAGACTAAGGAGCCAAATCAAGGTGGTGTCAGTCAAGTAGGAACTTTCATCTTCCCTCTTCTCTTTGCTCCCCCTCCTGCTGAGGTCTTTATGATGGAGAACAGCAGTTATAGTGCCAGAAAGATAGGCAATGAAGAAAGTAGTGGAGCCTGCCACACCCTCATCCCCAAAGACCAGAGGCTGGAGGGTGGACAAGAAAAAGACAACTTACTTCCAAGGAAAACTGAAAAATAAATAATTTGGCGGGGATGTTAAAATATTGGATCATTTCTGTGTTTACAACTTGAAGTGATATAGCATATTTTGTTTGCTGAGATTGAGCAGGAATGGTAGGGAGCCTGCCCAGCAGGGGGCTGAGCACCACCTCTGAGGAGGCTTGGAGACAAGGGGGTACTAAAGAAAAGATGCTTTTTGAAGATTATCATGGAGTCCTGCAGTTTCTGCTGACTATTCCACACTAATAATCCTGGTAGTCTTGTCTTCTGATGATTTTTACATAAAAAAATAACTGAACACTGGTTAACTGGCAAATATTATTAAGAGAGAATTTTTGATTGGTAGACTACAAAAAATATTCTATAACTGTTAATGAATTCCAATTAGAAAAGAGAAACACACTGTCATTCCTAACTTTAGTGATGGCCAAAAAGAGACCAAAATGACCCTCTGGCCTGAGATGTTATATTGAAATGTTCTTCCTTGGGTAGAAAGTAAGGTTTATATCAACTCTAAGGGTCTATAATTTATGTTGTAGTACAGTCATGCCCTCAAGAGATTAGTAAAGTCTATGGAGTGTACTGCCTTGATATTAGTGAACAAAACTATTGCCTAGGCTTATTCACTTTTTATATCTGTGGTTCTTTGCATTTCTTGACTATTTTCTTGATGTCAGCTTGTCAGTTGTTAGATCTCACTTGCTTCCCACTCATTCTTAATTTGCTGTTTCTAATTGTCTGTGGGCTGCAAAAAACATATGGCTGAGCTTGGGAGAATTGTGTACAAACAAAGTAAACAAGTCCTGCCTGCAATGTACTTTCCTACAGAGAATTTAGACTTTTGTAGCACCTACTTTGCTGTTCAAGGGTCCTCTCTACTTACCCTTTAGTTCTGGAGAATGTGTCAAATGGGCAATATAGGCAGCCAAAGAAGTCGATGGTACTGCCACCTTGTACATTCAACAAGCCACGGAGAAGTAGTCTAAGCTGCTATAAGCTTCCTTATATTTCAGGTAACCTGGGTACCAGAGATCTCCAAGTACAAATTCAGATCCTACTCCTCATAGCTTGTAGCCATAAGGTAAGATTCTTAACTACTAGGACCTTATTCTTCTCATCTAAAAAAATGTAATAATATGAGTGGATCACAAAACTGTGATATATACACATGATGAAATTTTATACAGCCATAAAGAAGAACAATTTTGCAGGAAAATGGATGGAACTTGAGAATATTATGCTAAGCAAGATTAGTCAGTCTCAGAAAGAGAATAATTGTATGTTTTCCCTCATATGTGGAAGATAGAGAAAAGTGGGGAACAAATGAGACCTCAGATAGAGGAGTAGAGACTCCAAGGGAGCGATGAAGGGAGTTCAGGTAAAGGAAGAAGGGGAGTAGTGATGTAAAGAAGGTAACAGCTGAAATAATGCTGTATGTATGGAATTACCAATGCCAATCTCAATGACACATACAGGGAAGGGGAGGGAGAGGAGTAGGTTCTGGAGGGAAAGGCTCCAAATGTTGAATGCGTGGATATTTCTATCACTCTTCACCTCAGTGTGATGTATAATTACAATGCACCAGTAAAAGTATTAAAAAAAGAAACTAAATGAATCAGTGTTTGTGGTATACCTGGCATATTTATGTACCTAGCAATTTTTAGTTCCTTTTCTCCATGCAATTTTACCTTCTATTCATCTCTTGACACTACAATGTACAAGGGATATTAATAAAGTACTTAGAGAAGGATGTAAAACAATGTCATATGTGCAGCAATTCAAAGATCTACAGATATTTGCTCTGAACAAGCAAAGGCTTAGCAAAGAACTATAGTCTCAAGGGTTGGAAGGTAGGAGAGGGTGATGGCAGAAGAGTCAAGTTATTTGATGAAGAAAATGAATTCTTCCTCTTCTTTTTGGGTTCTATTCTGAGCTATCCATCCCTACTGCTACCATTTTATGGTAGGTAGCCACTGTCTCTGCTCTGGGCCACTGCAGCCACCTCCATGCTTGTGTCTCTGACTCTACTCTTGCCCTACCCACCTCCAAACTGTTCTTCCAGATGTTTAAGAATCTTCAAGACCCCTTCAACCAAAGCCATGCACATTAGGCCATTCGTATCTCTCCATGATTCAGCCTCACTTCCCATCTCTTCCATGATTCTATTCCTACCTTCGATTCCCCACACTCTCACATGCCTCATGTTCAGCAAAACCAAAGTATGTATGTGAATTTCCTTAAAAATGCTATCTGTCTCACTGTCCCCATGCCTGTCTGCCTGGAACATCCTTCAACTTGCCCATAGGGTAAATTGTTTACAACCAAGTCATCCTCCCTGGGAAGCCTTCTTGAATTCTGTCCTCTGCCCCACCTTCCACCCACAGAATTAATCGCTCTTCACTGGCAAGATGTATTCTGTTTGTATGTTTACCTGTGAGTCTCTCCTTGGCAGGGAGCTTCCCCAACATGCACGTGTCAGCTGCATCTCCAATTCCAATACAGTGCCAGGGTGCACCCTGCAAACACCGTGGCTCTTGAAACTATGGGCACAGGTTGAGCTACTAGAAGGATGGTCAGCAGTAGCCAATCATCAAGGTGTCCCTACTTCTAAGATTATCTTTGGAATCAGGAACAAGATAAGGTTGCCCACTGTCACCACTGCTTTTCAATCTAGCACTCAAAACTCCAGCCAGAGCAATAAGGCAAAAGAAGGAAATTAAAGAGACATCAATTGGGAAAGAACTGACCTTATTTATGGTTGAAGATGGCATGATTCTATATTGAGAAGATTCAAAATACTCAACCAGAATCCTTCTAGGACTGACAAACAAATTCAGAAAAGTAGCCCGATATAAAATCAATTTACAAAAATGAATAGCTTTTCTAAACACCAACCGTGAATCCAATGGAAAAGAAATCTGGAAAACAATTCCATCCACAAAGGTCTCAAAAAATTACCTAGGAAAAAAATCTAATAAGGAGGTAAAAGGTGTCTACAATGAAAATTGTAGAACACTAAACAAATAAATCAAAGAAGACCTAAGAAGATGGAAAGATCTCCCATGTTCTTGAACAGGCAGAATAAATACCATCTGAACAGCCATATTACCAAAAGCAATCTACAGATTCAATGAAACCCCTATCAAAATATCAATGTTATTCTTCACAGAGCTGGGAAAAAAAGTCCTTAAATTCACATGGAAAAATGAAAGCCCAGAGCCGGGCGTGGTGGCGCACGCTTGTAATCCCAGCATTCGGGAGGCTGAGACCGGAGGATCCGGATTCGCGGCCAGCCTCAGCTACCTAGTGAGGCACTCCACAACTTAGTGAGACTCGGTTCCAAAATAAAGAATAAAAAATGGGGCTGGGGGTGTAGCTCGGAGGTAGAATGCCCCTGAGTTCAATCCCCAGTACCACAAAAAAAAAAAAAAAATGAAAGCCCAGAATAGCCAAAGCAATTTTGAGCAATAAGAAGCATGCTGGAGGCATCACAATACCTGACTTCAAATTATAATCCAGAGTTATAGAAAGGTTATTATATTATTAAGCTATCATAATTCATACGCCTAAGCCACTAAGTTTCTTGAATTTTGAAATGTTACCATAAAGTGGTAGCATTAGGCCAGAATAGTGTTTCTCAAATTTAACACACATAAGAATTTCCTAGGAAGTCTTGTTGACACACAGATTCTGATTCAGCAAGTCTGTTTGGAGCCTGAGATGCAGCATTCCTAATAAGCTCCCAGATGCTACTGGTCTATAGATCAATCTGAAGTGGCAAGGACTGACCTATCATAAATTAAGCTGGGTTTGGGGTTAGGTTTAGAAGAAAATCTAAAAGTCAACATTTTAGAAACCTATTCTCCTCCCCCCCAAAAAATAACAGTTTGATTATTATTTGAGTGATGAAGAAATGAAAACTACTTTTCAAAAATGGGATTTTAATGTGACATTTCAGAAATCTGCTCTATTGAGAAAAACAGAAAATGTAAAACATGTATATCATCAGTAACAAATGTGTTAAGAAGTACTTCAGTTGATTGAGTCAAAAAATCCTTTCAAAGGAGGTGGCCAACTCTATGTAGAGGTGGAAGTTCGAAGAATCTAAAATGCTGAAAAAACCAGTTACTAAGTAATCATTTTCAACTGTTAAAGTTTTTAATTTGACTGGAAGAGAAGTTGACTGAATAACTTATTTTTTTAAAAAAGAAATAGAACTGTTTTTCTTCCAGAGGTTTCTATGGTTTCATTGAATACTTTTGCTATTAATAAATATATAAAAATGGGTTTTGAAATGCAATGGACACTAATAAGGAGGAAAATAAAAAAAGGTCCTAATAATTTAAAAATGAAAAAAATCATTTTTTGTTCCTTGGGTCAATGACTCCTAAACAAAAATGCGTTGCAAAATATTACTCATTCATGTCGCTGGTAGTAAAGAGATAAACACTTGCAGATCTTCCAACCTGGTAAATCCTTGATGAGGTAGAGAAAGAGCTATAGGATGAAGAAGATGTGCTTTACCAGGCTAGAAAGATAGTAGTGCTTGCAAAGACACCTAGAAGTTGAGAGCCCATGGTCCTTTCTTTAGTCACATTACTATTAATTAACTCATACAGCAAACACCTCTCCTATGAAATTGGAGCTCACAGAAAGATTTGAGTCAGCAACATCATGCTACACCCAACAGCATCTGTACAAATAGATGGAGGAAACCGGGGCCACGGCCAAAGAACAATACAAAGAGTTTATGGGAAATTAAATGCTGCCATCTCTCATCAGTAGCAAATGTGAGATTCTTCATCAAAAAACATGGCTTTTGCACATTCTGAACACTGAGAGTTTTGAGGAATTGTTATATTGGTCTGTTCTTACAGAGATCAATTGATCCCGCGACCTGTTCTTTACTCAGGATGAAGGTAATTTGTTTACTCCGCAGAATCATGCATGTTGTCTACCATGGTCTGTTGACATCCAGAAATATGTTCTCCAGATTCCAGTCGAGCCCCCTTCTCTTGGAGCTGGGCTATACTCTATATGCCTATAATGAGTTTTGTCACAATGATGCCAAGTATGATTCTGTTCCAAGCTTCTGTCATCTTCTTTGGAAATCCTTCCAGACACAGGGCCAGGAAACAATGATTATTTCTAAAGAGACTGAATTCACTTAATAGCATCTTGACAGATGAAAAACCCAAGATCATTTGCCTAAGACCGCACGAGATTTGAACTGAAGATATCACCAAAAACACATGATCACTGATGTTAAAGATAAAAAGAGAACATTTTTCTCCCAATATAAATGTAAATTGACCTCTTTGATTTTTTTCTCCCTCCAATATCTAAGTCAAGAAACTGGAATTTCTTTCCTAAAAGATTTGCTCCCCAAGGAGAAGCCCTTCGAAATAGGAAAAATATGAGCCCTACTCCTGCCCCCTAAATTACTATGCTTACGCATGTCATATTTTTTCCATTAGAAAATGTGGGTGCATTTTAGTCTTTGGAACTAATTATTTTCTTTGTTTTCTTTTTTTCACTTTCCAGCCGAGGGATTAGCATGAGGCTTTGTTATTCTCAAGAATAGGCTTAGTTCTCTGCAGCCAAATTAATGAGGTCAATGCTATGAATACAGTTCTGAGAGAGACAAGAAAAACTTAGAGCTTTATAGTCTAAACCCTCTTGGATATTTGAACACCCAAATCTATGGTTCTCA
Organism: Graphiurus murinus; assembly: GCA_004027655.1. Classification (NCBI taxonomy): domain Eukaryota; kingdom Metazoa; phylum Chordata; class Mammalia; order Rodentia; family Gliridae; genus Graphiurus; species Graphiurus murinus. Next base: position 180,287 of record PVLC010000438.1, on the reverse strand, counting down.
AACTTGTCTGTTACATATGAATCACTGGGATTCTCACCAAAGTGGCAGTAGGTCAATCTAGGGGGACCAAGTGAGTAGCCTTTTAATTCCTGCCCCATGAGGTGCTGATACAGGCAGTCTAGGACCTTGCTTTGGGAAACTACAAAACTCATTGATCTTTCCAAAATTATACAAACTGGAGAACTCAGATGACATGGTAAGAATAAATGCAGATCAGAGCAAAGTTATGACTCATTGAGCAAAAAGTTTAAAGGGTACTTCAGCATGAAATACAGACAACATATAGGTCAAATTGTGATGGGAGAAATAGCTTTTACAAGTATCTACTCACAAAGTATCTGCTCAGAAATGAATAACACAACCAGCTGAGGTGAAATTATAACTATAATCCCAGTACTTTGGAGGCTGAGACAAGGGGATCGCAGGTTTGAGGACAGTCTCAGCAATGTATCAAGATGCTCAACAGTAGCAAGACCTTGTTTTAAAAATTAATAATGAAAAGGGCTGAGGATGTAGCTTACAGGTAGACTGCTCCTGGGTTCAATCCCCAGTATCGGAAAAAAAAAAAAAAAGAAAGACAGAAAAAAAGAAATGAATAACACATACGTTCTTCTTACCCATTGTTTTGCCTTAAAGACTTTCCTAACAAGAGAACGCAGAGAGAGCTGTCAGTACGGTTCAAAATTGCTGCAGTTGGCTTAAGCTTTACGCATCAACAGTTCCAAGAACTGTGGGAGGTATAAATAGAAACCAATAACAGAAGCAATACATCGTAAGAGCTAAAGCAATGGTACTTCCAAACTATGTAAAACAATTTAGTATCTTGCAGTGGGGGAAGAGTGGGTGGTGGGCATAGAATCAGAGATTGGCTCTGCCTACTTTTTATCTTAGCTGCAACAATCAAAGGAAATGTCTGGATTTCCGGATGTTCCTCGGAAATTCTAGTCTTAATGAATTGAGAAAGGCTGCATGCGGGAAGTTGATATGCACTCTCTTTTCCATCTGTTATTCTATCGATGCAGCTTCATTTTTTTAGAACGTGAATTGGCAACAGTTAGCATTCGGAGGAGGAATGGGGGTTTGCATGTAGCAGTGTGGGAGCCGGGTCAGGGCAGGGGAAGGGTTGGTACTGTGAACGATGGGACAGGCCATAGTGAGCACAGGCCAGAAGAGAGAAGACAATAATTCAGGGCTCTGCTTCATTTCCACCTCAGGCGGAAGTTCCTCTGAGACTTGTTACTCCCTGAATAATTGAAGATGGATGGCAGAGGGAAAAATGAGTGAATAAATTGGGTCTTTGGTGCAAATCTTAGACTGGGCTCCAGTGGATGTTATGTAAGAGTCTATTGAGAGACAGACATGGTGGCGCACACCTATAATCCTAGTACTTTGGAGGCTGAGACAGGAGGATTGCAGGTTCAAGGCCAGCTTCAGCAACTTAGGGAGACCCTATTTCAAAATTTGATAATAAGCTGGGCGTGGTGGCACATGCTTGTAATCCCAGTACTTGGGAGGATGAGGCAGGAGGATCGCAGATTCAAAGCCAGCCTCCGCTACTTAGTGAGGCCCTCCGCAACTTAGTGAGACCCTGTTTCAAAATAAAGAATAAAAAATAGGGCTGGGGGTGTAGCTCGGAGGTAATGACCCTGGGTTCAATCCCCAGTACCAAAAAAAATTTAATAATAATAATAATAATAATAATAATAACAATAATAATAATAATAATAGGGCTGGGGATGTAACTCACAGGTAGAATACCCCTGGGTTCAATTCCCAATAACAAAAAAAAAGTCTATGATGCAAGACATCCCAGCAGGTGGAGAATTGGTGACCAGTGCCTCTGGAGAACTCTGATTAACTGTGTAAAACACACTTCACAGCAGAGTTATTTTTCTTACCAATTTTCCTCAGTCTCGGTTGAGGTAGCTCTCAGGAAATGTCACCTCCTAGGCAATTCTGGTCTACCACATGCATATACTGGATAGACTCCAGGGGCCAGTGAAAACTCACAGGAGCTTACTGGTTGGGGTGCCCAGAAATGGCAAGTCAGAGGGGATATGGGTGGACACCAGAAGTAACTGTCACATGGAAGACAAAGGGTGAATTTTCAGTCAAAGACTGGGCTGGGGCATGCCTGTAATCCCAGTACTTGGAAGGCTGAGATAGGAGAATCGTAGGTTCAAGATAAGTCTCAGCAACTCAGTAACCTAGCGAGACCCTGTTTCAACAAAGAACAAAAAGGGCTGAGGATGTAGCTCAGAAGTAGAGTGCACATGGGTTCAATTCCCAGTACCACACATGCGGGCGTGCGCATGTGCACACACACACACACACACACACACACACACACGCGCGTGCGCACGTAATATCCAGACAGCATAACTCAGTTTGCATATAAAGGATAAAAAAAAGTCTTCAGTCGAAAACAGATGTACAACTTAACTTCATTGTTCTTTCTTTCCTTTTTGTTTTTGCTTAAGAAATAATTCTTTCCATGGGCAATGAACTCCCATGAAAAAAATCCCTTAGGCAGCCATATAATCTAAAATATTATATATATATTGCATTATATTGATTATATATTATATTAATTATATGTTATTATATTATATTATATTACATTACATTACATTACATTATATATAGAGAAAGACTTCTTTTGTAGTGTGGAGTTTGGGGACTGAACCTAGGGCCTCACACATGTTGAGCACATATTCTTCTACTTGGCCCCCAAAGCCCCCCATTTTTTCACGAGGCAAGGTCTTGCTATGCTGCTCAGGCTGGCCTCAAACTCCTGAGCTCAAAGGATCCTCCTGCCTCAGCCTCTCAAGTAGCTGGGATGACAGGTATGAGCCACAGTTCCACCCAGCACTATCTTACATTAACAGCGGCCACGGTGGAAAATGGAAGTAACATTTTTCTGTTGTTGCCCTAACATGGTTTCTTCACAGCTACCATTATTTTCAAAATTATTCTGATGATAGTAATTATCTTACTATTTACTTACAAGTTAAAAAATAGCTAAGGATGCTCCCTGGGTAGTTTCCTGGTAGAAAGGCATTATTTCCTCCTATAAGGGCTTAAGTTGTCATTTAATGACTTTGTTTCCATGATAATTAGCTTTGTAATTATAACCTGGGAAATAAATTCCTTCCTTCCTCCCTTCCTTTGTATTCCTCCATTTCTACTCCCCTCTTTCCTTTCTCCATCCCTTCTCTCTTGTTCTTCCTTCTTTTACTCCTTCATTTATTTTCCTTGTTCATATTTGGTGTGTGTGTGTGTGTGTGTGTGTGTGTGTGTGTGTGTGTGTGTGTGTATGTGGTACTGGAGACTGAGCCCAGGGGAATTCTAACTCTGAGCCACACTCTTAGCCCTATTTTATTTTTTATTTTTGAAACAGGATCTCAGGATAGCTGAGGGTCTTGGCAAATTGCTGAGGCTGACCTCGAACCTGTGATTCTCCTGTCTCAGCCTAACCATGTACTGGGATTACAGACATGTGCCACCATGGCTGGCCCATATTTACTTTTTAAATCCTTTAAATATTTGTTTTGAAGTTAAAGGAGGTGGGAAATTTAAAAGTCACTCTTGAGTTTTCTGAACTTTCTGGTTTCAATCTGGGTTGAGAATGAAGATTGTTCCAGGCTTGCAACACCTTCCAAAGGCTCCCTGCTGACAGCATTTGAGCTGCCGGGCTGCTGTGCATCGCTGGTTTGCAGTAGATGTCTTGGCGATTCTGAGCAGACGAAGGCTGGCTGTGGAGCACTTCTCTCTTGGTGACTGCCCAGAGTCTAGTACAGGCTCTAGAATGGGCTATTCCCTTGCTGCTGCAACCTTAGGCCTGTGTTACCCACCACCTGCCAAGGCATCTCTGCAGCTGAGACAGATAGCATGGGGAGATAAGGCCAAAGAGAAGGCTCAAATAACCCTAAGCTGGACTTGAGAGCACCCAAGAGAAAGCACTGGAGGGAAGAAATCAGATATCAGATCGTCCCCCGAAGTGGAAATTTCCCAAAGCGCTCCTTTTACCACTAATAGCTTGGCTCAAATGGAAATTCCCCAAGACCCTGAGGCGTTTGGTAGAGGGCTGTCATCAATTGGAAGGCAGGGTTTTAGAGGGATGGTTGCCCATGTCTGTAAATCAGATCTTGGTTATCTTCACAACTCACTGCAACTCAGGTTTACAAGCTCCTAGAATATGATTATTCCAAGTCCCACCTGGCTACCCATGTATAAAGGAGCCTCAATTAACCAAAATGTGAATTAATTTAACTATTATGCTTTATTTAATTTTCTGGCTATTAAACGTCCATGGGGTCTCAACTCTTACTTGATTTTTTTTTCCCATGTACCAAAAAAAAAATCTAAAGAACAAATACATTTTAGTCACTGAATCATTTTGAGATTTAAAGTTGCTCATTCTGAATATATTTTTCACATATTCTCTTTCTGATGAAATGTAAGAAGACAGAATGGTAGATTCTGAAGACACTGGTGTCAGCTTATTTTCTGATACTTTTATTCTAGGGGTGGTGGTTTATAAAGTTATGATTGAGGTTCTTTATGGGAAGTTGACCCTGGACTCGTTTGTACTTGCTTGAGAGTTTCTGCACATGTGAGATTGGTTCATTGACCTAGTTGTATTGTTAAGCACCTCAGAGGAAAGGCACTGACTTGGGCTCAACACAGCAAATGACTACTGAATGTCCGCACATCAGGCACCTGGACTCCGTTCTCTTTCTGCCCTCCTGGCTTACAGCATTTAATCCCTGGACGCTCACCCAGTTCATGTGTTTGGTGGACACACAAAGGACTATTGGAACAATCACTGTGACATCAGTGACATATCACTTTGCTGCTGATGTGTGTGTGCGTGTGTGTGTGTGTGTGTGTGTGTTACTGGAGATAGAATTGAGGGGCATTCTACCTCCAAGCTGTACCCACAGCCCTTTTTTATTTTATTTTATTTCATTTTATTTTATTTTTTTGCGGTACTAGGGATTGAACTCAGAGGCATTCTACCTTCGAGCTACACCCCCAGCCCTATATTTTATTCTTTATTTTGAAACCAGGTCTCACTAAGTTGCAGAGTGCCTCACTAGGTAGCCGAGGCTGGCTGTGAACCCGGATCCTCCGGTCTCAGCCTCCCAAATGCTGGGATTACAAGCGTGCGCCACCACGCCCGGCTTATTTTTATTTTTAAATAGAGTCTTGCTAGGTTGCTGAGAGTCTTGCTATGTGGCTGAGGCTATCCTGGAACCTGCAACCCTCCTGTCTCAGCCTCCAAGGACTAGGACTATAGCATTTGCCACCACGCCTGGCACTTTCCTGCTCTTTTGTTTGTGGTTCTTATGAAAATCTCCTCTAGTCCAAACATTACCCACACCACCTTTCAGTCTTCTGCTAATAGGATTACTATTGTAGATGCTCAGAGATAATTCTCAGTCCCAGAAGAATCTGTCTATTGTCCACAAAAGCTTTGGGGACACCTGCTTCAAAGGAAGAATATGTTTGGATCTCTTTTATAACTTCCACTGATGCAGAAATAGGGACTGAACCAATGCTGCATCATGCTTTAACTTATCCAAGAAACTGAGGAAACGGTTTCTTTTCTCCCTTATTCTCTAACAATGATATTAAAACCACGAGAAAGCATATTTGGACAAAGTTTATCTAGGAAATACACAAAGCTTTGCATGTTCACTTGCTTTGCTGCATTGTAATTTAATTCTTTTGAGAAGAGACATCCAAAACCTATTAGCAGTCTACTTTAGGAAGGGCGGCCATAAGATAGTAATTCCACCTCTGCCCCAAGAAAAAGAAGAATAATTGCACATGTGATATTATAAAGCCCTTTTGCCCATGAAAGGCATTTTAAAAAGTTTTCACGATGGTAAATCAATCATTTGGAATGTGAACAGGCATCCTTGTGGAAATTATACATAAATAGCAATGTTTCAGGTAGGCATTCCTTTCTAGATTTTTACAAGAAAATAAAAAACCTTGGAAAATAGAAAAAAGAACTATCCAACTTCTGCAAGAATTAAGCCTTAACAATCAACACAGAGACCTTATTGGCCTTGAGTAATCCACACCTATCAAGTTGAAAGCAAAAGAACCAAAGCCTGACCCATGAAATCGATGGTTAAGGTTGATATTGCCAGGTACCAGGAATGGGGAGAAATGCTCAGTCTAATCAGTCATGGTCCTTGTAGCTCTCGCCATGTTGTGTGTGTTCATAAGCCATACAACAGAGTATACACCATGAAAATCCTGTGAAAAGTATCCCAGGGACCAACAAATTTGGAAAACAAATTAAGTCCTTAAGTTGGCAATATAGACATGTGATTTGATTTAGCACTCTTAACTTTGCTAGGTGTTCTAAATATTACATTATTTGAATATTACCTAATAATGTTTGATGGCAGTTTCCAGTGTTATGCGTTCATCTTTGATTACAGTTCTTAAAAAAAATTCCTCTAAAGTTAATACTTATTAATCAAATATTTTGAGACAGTTATGCTATTGAGTTTTAAGAATATGAAGAATGCTGGATATATTTTAAGAATAACTTGTAATTTTGGAAATTCCCAAGAATTTCAATTTTTCTTTTTCGTGAATCCCAAATATCAACATATGTTGGAACTTAGAAACATTATAGTTTACTTTCCAGGTGTAGCAAAGAGACATTTACCATATTGTGTGCCCAGCACCCTCGCCTTCTCAGCGACACTGTGTGGCTCTCTCCTCTGCCCTCCATGGCCACAGTAGAAGCTGCCACACTCTTTCCATTGACTGCATGATTGGGCCAGAGAGGATCACTGCAAAGCTCTTCCCAGGGCTTTTTCAAATTGGAACTGGGAAAAATAGCCTACTTCTGCTTGGTGGCAGAAGCTATGAGATGTGAATGGTACAAAAAGAAACACAGACAAGAGACACAGTGATAAAAAGACAGAGGAGGAGGGTCAAGTAGCAAGTTCCTCTGGTCTGTGAGCCTCCCTGCACCCCTACCTTTCCCTTGATTGAGTATGCAACCTTGTCCTCAGCTTTCTTACCATGACTTTCTACTATTTACTTAAGTAACTCAGGCTGGGTTCTGATTCTTATGACCAGATGAGGTCTTTATTAATACATGGAATGGACTCTATTTATTTAATAGTAATATGGTTGAAATAGTTGACCTCTGGAAATAGAAAGTAATATTAACTAACAGAACAACAATAATAATAAAAAGAAATAGGCCTTGAAAATGGCAATGCTGCTGGGAGCTATGACATAGTAAGAAATCATCAGATATTAACCTCTTGGGATAAATTAAATGATCAGAAATCAGGGTTACTAGTATAAGCTATAGGTGGCCTAGAGTTCTTTCTATCTATCTATCTATCTATCTATCTATCTATCTATCTATCTATCTATCCATTCATTCACTTGTACTAGGAATTGAACCCAGGGGCATTCTACTTCCAAACAACATCCCCAGCCCTTTTTTATTTTGAAACAAGGTCTCACTAAGTTGCCAAGGATCTTGCTAAGTTGATGAAGCTGGCCTCAAGCCTATGATCCTCCAGTCTCAGCCTCACAAGTACTAGGATTATAGGCATGCGCCATCTCTTTCTTTTTTTAAAAAAGTACTTTATCCTATTTTCTGTGTAAGTGTCAGTTGTAGAGAGCTTGAGTAGTTCTTCCTTGAGCTCAACTCCAACCCATGACATGCTGAACTGGACCAGCAATAAACAGAAGAAGACTTTAGAGAAAATTGTCCTTAAAGCCGTTTGAAAACCAGTCACAAGAGAGCAGAATGAATGCTGAGGTTGACAGCTCAGTTGTCCAGCCTCAGCTGCCTTTAAGGTGTGTGTGTGGGGGGGGGGGGTGAAAGTAGACAAAAAAGTTACTAGAATTTTGATGTTTCAGCTCAGGTGAATATAGATAATTATTATATATAACATATATATTCATTTATTTCACATCACAATTGATTGGCTCTCCTAGTCTGGGATGTCTACACAGTGAATAAGCAGCTTGACCTCACTGGGGTTGAAGGAAACAGGTTTTAAGGCTGACAGCAGGAGAGGGGCCAGAGGCAAGAACTTTGTGAGTCTTGTCCTAAGGAGTTTGTCTTCTCTCCTCTCAGTCGCTGCTACTCAAAGTGTGGCCCATCAGCAAGCAACACTGTCATCACCCATTCAAGCCGTGATCTGAGGTCCCAGACCTGCTGAGTCAGAATCTGCCCTTGAATAGAGGCCCAGATGATTGATGATTTGAACTGCATTAAGCTTAGAGAAGCACTGGACTGGGTAACATGGAGTCATTAAATTTTGTGTGTCATAATCAAATTTGTGTTTTAGAAAGGTGATTATGGGGGACAGAGTAGGAACTATGATGGAAACAGGACCAGTCCCAGGAATCTGACAATAGTTTAGGCATGAAATTACATGATCTTAGACAATAAGAGGAGATTTCTAAAAAGAAAGAGAAAAAACACCTAGAATTAAGGTACATTTATAAGAGGCAGTTATTAGGACTTGGTGATTAATTCGATGTGGGGCTTGGAGAGGAGGGGTGGGGAGAGTGAGGGAGAGCCAGGTTATGTGAGAGGTAGGGGAATGTGCAAATGGTGATACCACCTTAAGATCAAAAACAGAAAGAAAAACCAATCTAGGTGTCCATCAAGAGATGAATGGATTACAAAATTATGGGAAATACACACAATGGAATTCTACTCAGCAATAAAAAAGAACAAAATTATGTCATTTGCAAGAAAATGGAAGGACCTGGAGAACATTATGTTAAGTGAAGGGTCATATGTTTTCTCTAATATGTGCAAGCTAGGGAGTAACTAGGACACCAGAGGGACTCGAGACAAGGGAGGAGAAACCTCAGTGGAGCCAGGGAGGTGGTCTAAGGGAAGGAGAATGCGAAGACAGGTTCATTAATGGAAATACTAACATCGACTATGTGTACATATGTGAATATATCAACATCAATCCCAGTACTCTGTATCAGGAAGAGGAGAAATGGGGAGGCAAGGGAGGGCCCACCAAGTGCTATGTGTATATGTCACTATCAACATGATTTATATTATGATGTGAGACTATAATGCACCAATAAAAGCATAATAAAAAAATTTTTTTTAAATGAGTGATGATGTTGACACTTGAGGTGTGACCAGGAAGTACACGGGAACAAAGATTGGAAAACCTCACAGCATTATAGTATCATTGGGAGGATTAAATAAGGCAAGATAGCAAAGAGATCTGATAAATCACAAAATGCTATAGATATACAACATAGTATTTTAAACAGCATGTGAGCTTTCTCCCTCTGTATTTTCTTTTATGCTCTCACTTTGATGAGGTAAGCCAAGATCAAAAGGAATCATTAGGGCCAGGTGTGGTGGTACCTACCTCTAATTCCCGTCCTTGGGAGGCTGAGACAGGTGGGTTGCAGGTTCAAGGCCAGCCTTGGCCACATAGTAAAACTTGGCAACCTGGCGAGACTCTATTTCAAAAATAAAAATAAATTAGGGCCATGGGTATAACTAGGAGGTGGAATGCCCCAGTACAAAAAAAAAGAAAAGAAAAGAAAGGAAGAAAGAAAGAAAAAAGGAATCATTATTGTTCTTGTAAACCCTAACAGGGAGTTCTAACAGGAGACATGAAGCTAAAAAGCCATAGACCTCCACTATTCAGTATCATAGCAACTGGACACATGTGTCTGCTGAGTCCTTGCAATGTCATTAATCGAACTGAGATATGACACAAGGAGAAAATATACGCAGGAGTCCAAAGACTTAGTACTAAAAAAGAAATGCACTAGCCAGGCATGGTGGCATATGCCCGTAACCCCAGTGCTTGGGAGGCTGCAACAGGAAGATTGAAGATGTAAGAGTAGCCTCAGAAACTTAGCAAGACTCTCAGCAACTTGGTGAGACCCTGTTTCAAAATAAAAAATAAAAAAAGGCTGGGGGTATAGCTTCAGAGGTAGAACACCTCTGGGTTTGATCTCTAGTACCACACATGCACACATAAATAAATAAATAAATAAATAAATAAATAAATAAATAAATAAATAAATAAATAAATAAATTGTATCCCATTTATTTTTCATTATTACATAGATGTATAATGGCAATATTTTGAGTATATTAGGCAAAGGAAAATATGTTATTGGCATGGATTCGCCTGTTGCTCTTCGTGATGTGGTTCACATGTGCACCTCACATTTTACTTTATAGAAGAATGCTGAAATAGAGCAAGACAAGACCATGAAACTCATTGGGTCCCCAGTTCTTATTCGTCACATAATACACATCTTGACCTTCATCGTGTAGATTGATTCTCCAAAGGTTTCCAGCCCCATCCCAATGCCCTCCTTTGCTCACGACCTGCTTACTACCAGGAAGTAAGGTGTAGGTGATGGAAAGAGATGGTCCATGGCTTGCCAAATTCTCTTGGACAGATCTGCCCACTTCGAGCATAGACTTTCCTGTGATTTGTCCTTTGCCATGTGTGACCTCTTAAAATTGCTGATTAGAGTCAGAAGGGATGTCAAGAACATCTCATCCCACACCTTCCTTTTAAAAAAAGATCCAGAAAGGTCAGGGAGCACAAACAAATTATTTTTTTTTCCACTACCCAATACTTTCTCCAGATGAGCCTAGTTGGCCTGAAACAGCTTTATCTTCAAGGGCAATTGTTTGCCCAAGGAAGTAGAAGGAGATGCAACACTGATTTAACACTGCCATGGAGATGATGAGAGAGGAGGTGAACAGATTCATTTCACAAACCTCCTTCTGATCAAAGGCATAGGAAGGCAAGTCATTTAGAGAAAGTTAGCTAAGGAGGCAGAAAGAAACAGGAATTTGCAGAGTGTGGGAGAAGTTGAGGCAAAAACATGTGGGAAAATGGACAGGAAGCCAACAACGGGTGAATAAAAGTTTTTCCATGCAGTGATGAAGAATTTGTCTCTACATCCCAGTACGTAGGTGTTCAAATAGAAAATGTTATAAAAAGAAACATGGAGAGACCTCTCTGGCCTGTGCTTCCTCCTTCAGAAACAGCTGAATACCACACATGCTCACCACAGTGAACAGCACTTACTCTGGTTATAAACTAAGAAAATGTGTGATATTCCTCTGACTCACTAGTTGTTCAATATCATGATCAGGCCATAATTTCTCTGGCTAGGAAGGATTTTCATAAAATATAGAGTGTATTCCTTTCTTCAGGATGCTTAGTACCCACATCGGGTGGCTTACTACCACAGAAATTCCTCGTCTCACGATTCTGGAGGCTAGGAGTCTGAAATCAAGGCATGTGCAGCACCATGCTCCCTCTAAAACCTTCCTGGCCCCTTTCTAGCTTCTGGAGGGTGGCATCCCCTGGCTTACAGCTACAGCACTTTGATCTCTGTCTCTATCATCACATGACATTCTCATGTGCCTGTGTCTCTTCTTATAAGGACTCTAGTCATATTGGACCAGGGACCTACCCTTCTTTGTCAGCAGCTCATCTCAACTCTATACAACTATCACAGCAGCCTTATTTCCAAATAAAGTCACATTTGGAGGTTCTGAGCTAAGGGCTTGAATATATCTCTTTGGGAGACACAAATCAATCATCTATAAGGCATTCCTTTTGTGTACATCCATTGCATTTGGATAAAAAGTTTACCTAAGACTTTGTGCCCAGATCAGATGGCATAAACTCATTTCTGCATGTTCTTTCATGTCTAGTGGCATTTAAAACCCTGAAGACAGCACAAGAGGCAAAGGAGAACTCTAAAAGGTGGCAAGGAAAAGATGAATTGGTTCAAAACATCAGAAGTGGAGGAAAAACACAGCAGCAGGGGTTATTAATACCCCACCCAACAGAAGGTGATCCAGAGACAATATTTTCTGACCCCAAACTACCAACAGAAGGCAGCTTGGGTGGGCTCTTCTACCTGCAGGTGGAATAGATCCTCTGACAACACTGAATGAGTCTCTGGCCCCGGTGGAAAAGGGAATTGTTTGGGAGCCCCACTAACAATACATGGCCAGGAAAAGCTTTCTCCTTTCCACTGGGTCTGATACTCCCCACTCCCACTCAAAGATACTGAGGGTCCCAACAGCACCAGCAAAAACAGAGCCCCTCGGCACTAAAGGCTTGGCTGGAAACCCCATTGTCTCTGCAGACTGGAGACTTCCTTCCTTAACCCAGAGACACAGGAGTGTCTTGGGAAGATACTGCCACAACAAGCAACTAGCTGGAGGAATGTTCTCCCTTTCTTTGGGTCAGGAATGACCACATCACCCCAAATGTCTGGCCAGGGAAGCCTCTTTGTCCTCATGAGCCCAACTGCCCTGCTCTACTGATAGAGGAACTACAACTCTATAGGTACCACCAGTGCGAGTTCTAGTGATAACTGATAAACCCAAGCTGGCCAAAATACCACCACAAAGATTTTGAGAATGAAAGTATCATAAGAACCACAGACCCCCCCAAAATATGCCAGGGTCTGCAGGATAAACCTAGACAATGACCGCATGTTAACATAAAAGGCTTACATAGACAAAATGTCCAGGGTACAATAAAAAAATCACCTGTCATACCATGAAATAAGAAGACAGTCCACTGAATAACAAAACAGTCCATTGATATCAACCCTGAAATAAATTGGATGCTCGAATTCTCTAACAAGGATTTTAAACCAGTTGTAAAAATGTTTTCACTATAAGACACAAATTTCCTTGAAATGAATGAAAAAATAGAATATTTCAGCAAAGAAAGAGAAATCATTTAAACAGTACCAAAAGGAAGTTATAGAACCAAAAAATAATAATAATAAAAATTCAGAAAATTGCTGGATGGGCTTAAAAGCAGAGAGGAGATGACGGAAAAGTGAGTGGATTTGAGGACAGAAGAATGAAGTTATAAAATTTGAAAACAGATTGAAAATGGGAAAAGGTGGGCAGCACCTCAGAAACCTGTGGGGCAACAAAGCAAGCCAAAATTTATGTTACCAGAGTAACAGAAGATAGAGAGAAGAGAATGAGGCTAAAAGAATATTCAGAAAATAATGGCTGAAATTCTTCCTAATTTGATGAAAGACATAAACCGTAGATTCCAGAAGTTTAGTGGAACCCAAACAAAATAAACCCATAGAACTCTACGTCAGGATACATCATAATTAACTTTTGAAAACTAAACACAAAGAAGAAAAATTATAAATAAGCAGATAGGGGGAATTGTAATTTGAATGACAGCAAATTCTTCATCTGAACCCACAGAAGCCAGAAGGAAGTGGCACACTTTTCAATTACTAGTTTTTCCTTTTTGTCTTCTTTACTGGGATCCAGTACCTCCCCCTCCCCAACACACACATATCCATAGGGTTGAACTACTGGAGCTCTAGGAGAAAATATCTTCCAAAAAGAGAGACTGAATGGGGATTTCTCATGTATTTAGAAACATCTCTAACTTGTTTTAAAGGATTGGGATCAAAATCCCTACCTAGATGGGACATAGAGTGTCTGGACTCACAGTTACAGTTCACTGTGTCCGTATAAGGCAGTAGAATATAAATTTCCATGTTTTACTCAATAAACAAGCCCAACCTTTTTCCTTGCCTAGCATAATTCATGATCGAACACTAACTTTGTTTCAGATTTAAATCAATGGAGCTAGACATGGTATCACAGGTCTGTAATACCAGTACTTGGGAGGCTGAGATAGGAGGATCACAGGCTTGAGACTAGTCTCAGCAACTTAGTGAGACTCTCAGCAACCTAGCAAGACTCTGTTTCACAACAAAAATAAAAAATAGACTAGGGGTGTAGCTCGGAGGTAGAATGCCTTCGAGTCCAATCCCTAGTACCACAAAAAAATAAAATTAATTAATGGGAAATTCATGATGGTTTTTGTTACAAATATTAATAATCTGTTCTACGTGGCAAATTATTAAATCTGTAATATCACATCGTGAATTTTGTCTCTTCATATTAGCTTATTTAAATTATCATATCAAAAGCCTAAATAAAAACACTCTAAGAATGTGAACAAAATAAACCCTGGGAAAACCATGTGTCGTCACTTTATGCACAAAATAAATGAAATATGAGGGAATGAGGAATTCATTAAGACCCAAGCTGACTGACTGGTTTGGATTGGAACTCTCCATGTGTGTGTGCGTGTGTCAGTTTGTTGTAAACGTGACAAAGCCACATACTCCATCCAGAGGCTTGCACATCAGAGGAGGAGCCCTGGGACTGCTCTACAGCCCTGACTAAGTGTCTGGAGGAGGGAGAGAGAATTCGCACTTCATGGATTTTTTTCCTTAAGTTATTTCTGATGCACATGGTCTACTGACAAAATTCAGGGATCAATGTATTAAGCCAGAGTCAGAAAACTTTCTGAAAAGGGCCAGGTAGTTTGCTTTTTACCTTTTGTGGAACACAGGATTTCTTTTTCCACTCTCCAACTCTGTTTTAGAGTGAAATCAGCCATACGCAATGTAGACAATATGTAAGTCAAGAGTTATGATTGTGTGCCAAGCAAGCTTAACTTATGGATACTGAAACTTGAACCTCATAAACTGTCTCATGGCATAAAATATTTCCTGCTTGATTTTTATCAGCTATTTTAAAACGTGAAAACTGTGCCTAGCTCTTAGGCTGAACAAAAATAAGCAGCTTTCTGCCTTAGTTTGCTGATCTTTCTACTAAATTGTTAATCATATTAATATTTACTCAGTGGTTAATGGTTACAATTCATCTTACATTGCTTTAGGTCTTCTGAAAGAACTCAGCATCAGTTATGAGACATTTTTCTTTTTGAAGTTAATACTGTTTAAATAGCTCAAAATTCTGTATGACTTGAAAATCGGAAGTGGAAAAGGCTGAAGTTAATCTGCGTACCTAAGTGGCATGGCGTATCCAGGCACTGTCTGAATTTATGTACAGCAAATCAGTGGCACTTTGTGCCTATGCTGATCAATTTGGGCACCATCAACAACTTTTTTTAAAAAATCTCTGTCCAGTTCTCCATTATATTTGTATAGTTGCAGCTACATGACATGTGATGGTTCCTATAATGCAATGTAACTGAGGTTGGTTTCATCTCAGTAGCCTTTTCATTAAAGTAAACAAACATTTGCTCTTTCATTGCCTAGGAGAATAAATCAGGAGAGTAATGCAGGAAAACAAAGGTATAAAAACCTAAACATGACGATTCGAACTGTCTTCCATGTATTTTTTTCTCTAAGAGAAGTCCAAAGGAGGTCATAATTGTTTTTGTAGGACCACAAAGTAGGACTTCTGCTGCCTCTCTTCTTATACTACTGTAGATAAATATAAATTATAATGTATTTAGCCTTGGGAGAAAGAAGACACCAAATGCAATCCAGCCGGCAGAGTTGATAGGTCCAGATTAAAAACGACATATAATTAGAGGATTTATAATCACTGAGGAGCTATCTATAAAATAAGTATAAAAAAATACAAATTCTATATAACAGAATTTATATTAGTGGATTCCAACACTCATTTAACAAGCACTTATTGAAAGCCAGCTGGGACTCACACTAAGCTATAATACTAAAGAGCCTAAATAGGGCTAGTGCTTAGCACTTCCATTCTGCTACAAAGAGACAGAGAAGGAAGAAACAAGTAATCCACATACAGTTTATCAGATGGTGACAAGTGTTAGTAAGATGACAGGGGAAGGGACCATGATATGGGGATGGCTTCCATTATTTTATAGGGTGGTCAAGAAATGGGGTGTGCAGAGGAGACCTTTGAACACAGGAACCCCATGAAGTAAGGGAGCAAGCCGTGTGCATGCCTGGGGGAAGAGCATTGCTAAGCAGAGAACAAAAAATGGGAAGGCCCTATAATGGGAGCAAATTTGGGAAACAGCCAGGGGGTCAATGCAAGGGAGAAGGGGGAATAAGGGGGAACCCCTATAAGGACATGTATTATTTCTGCTTTGTTTGCTGCTGTATCTTCTTTTAGTCTACAGTCAGCACTAAATAAATACACGCTGAGTGACTAATTGAGAACAGAGAAATAAAGGATTGTAGAGCCTGTACAGTCTCATAAGTCTTCATAAGAACTCTGGACTTTACTAAGAATAGCAGCGACTGAAGGGCTCCAATCAGAGAAGTGTTGGACCTGTCTTCAATTTTTGAAGGATTCACAACACATCACAAGGAGATAGGACTGACTCAGGGAGAATAGCAAGGTTGCTTCAATATCAACAGCATGAGACAATGGAATCAGCAGATCCTGCACAATGATTTAAGACTGAATTACAGTGACGTAGAAAACTGGATGTCGTACATTAAGACGCGGTCAGACTAATCTACACAGTAGCGAAATTGAACAGGCTGAGCATTCTAGGCAGATCTTTCTGGGAGTGGGGGCACAGCCTCAGTGTTGCCATCAGATCCTCAGTGTTGCTTAGATTCTTTCATCAATTCATAAATGATAATCAGAGTCTTGAGATAAACTGGGGGCCACCAAATTCCCAGAAAGAAAATTACAGACCATTCCACAGAACAATTCATGCAGGTTATTGGCATCAGCAGAGATCAATTAAGGGTGAGCCAACCAGGTAGTTTCCATGGTGCCAATTTATAGGAAGTACAAAAGCATTTCTGTAATTACATCAAATTGAAAGAGTTGTCTTTGTCCAGACACCTACTCCCAGAGAGAAACTAATCTCTCAAGATTGCCCTCCAATGAACCATGCATGCAGTACTCATGCTTCTGTATTCATCCGCCCTCTCCTTGAATCTAGGCCAGATGTGTGATTCACTTCGTACCAAAAAAAAAATGAGGCTGAAGTGATTCTGCAGGATGTCAACTCTGGGGAGTGAGGCTGAGGTCAAAAGAAGCCTGATAGTTTCCATTTTGTTCTCTTGCAATACTCACTTTGGGATTGTACCTGAGCTAGTAAAGAGTCTATCTGCTCTGTTACTGTAGAGACCACATGGAGAGGTTGTAAACTACATGGAGAAAGAGAAGGCCCAGTTGAGCATCGTCTTCCAGAAATTCTGGAGGGCACCAGGCATATCTTGAACCTTCTAGACCCAACTAGTTGAATACCATTGAAACTCTAGACAAGAATCACCTGCCAAATCCTGGCTAAACTCCTGATCTACGTAATCATGATAAATAAAATTAAATAATTGTAACATTAAGTCAGCAAATACCGAGATAGCTTGTTACACAGCAGTAGCTAAACAGAGCAATGATGTATGTGGTTGGGGTGGGGCATGGTGGTGCATGCTTGTAATCCCAGTACTTGAGAGGCTGAGATAGGATGATTGCAGGTTCAAGGCCAGTCTCACCAATTTAGCAAGACCCTCAGCAATTTAGAGAGATCCTGTTTAAAAACAAAAAAAGGGCTAGGGGTAGCCCAGAGGTAGAATGTCCCCAGGTTC
Organism: Graphiurus murinus; assembly: GCA_004027655.1. Lineage (NCBI taxonomy): Eukaryota > Metazoa > Chordata > Mammalia > Rodentia > Gliridae > Graphiurus > Graphiurus murinus. The sequence continues at coordinate 162,860 of PVLC010000438.1, read as the reverse complement.
AATCCCTAGTGCCAAAGCAAAACAAGATAGTATATATAGTTAGTAGCACTAATTTAATAAACCACTTAGAGTAGAGGCAATATCCCTAGGAGGCATAGTCAAATGATCACTGTGGATCATTAAAACAACTTCCAATGAAAAGAGCTAGGTACAGTTACATGCAAGTAGGGTGTGCGTGTTTGGATTGAGAATTTTTGACTGAGTGGAACAGTAGAAGGGAGGTGACATTGGCTCCAGTGGCCTTCCTCCTCTTTCTCCTACAGCACAAGGTGCTCACATGCATGGGAGTCTCAGCCACTGCATCTCTGCTCAGGAGAACCCTTTGGGAGGAAAAAAAATTGTACATCTGCTGTGAACACTGAACTAACACAAAAAAGCAGACATCTTTAACTGGAATGGATCTTCCATTTTGTATCTGAGATAGAATGTAGATGTTTGAAATTCCTGGAGGGATAAAATTTCAAATTATTATTATTTTTTTCGTACTAGGGTTTGAGCTCAGAAACATTTTACCTCCAAGCTTCATCCCCAGCACTTTTTATTTTTTATTTTGAAACAGGGTTTGGCTAAGTTGCTGAGGGTTTTTGTTAACTTGCTGAAGCTGGTTTCAAATCTGTGATCCTCCTGTTTCAGCTTCCCAACTATTAGGATTACAAGTGTGTGTTATTGCACCTGGATCCAGTTTAATTTTTAACAGGTGTCTACACTGCATGATCCTACTTGGTTTAGGATGGAAAATAGTAACGCATGGTAATTGATTTCCATGCTTCTAAATGTTACGTGTATTTCCATTCTCAATATAGGACAGATATCTCTACACAATGTGATTGGGCTACTGTCAACCTAAGAGGTTGAAACCAGGCATAGTTTAGGATTTTCCAAGTCCTTTCCAAGACACTCCTCAGCAAAATAAGTTTAGCTTTTTCCTTACTTATGTGTATAAGTATCTTACTAATATGTAGTATATAATACTGTTATTATTGTTCACATTGTTATTTATCATTTTATTATTGTTAACATTAGTATGCAATACTGTTATAGAGTACACATGATGAGAAAAAGATTTTATTTAGTCTTTTATACAATTCATAAGGAGATTAATACTTAATTGGAGCCAACTTTTAAGGAATTTTCATTTATGGTAAGCACTGTGTAAGTCTTATAAATGTCATATGAACCCTATAACATAGGTATTATTATAATTAACATTTTCTGTATTAGAAAGCCAAGGGTTACGAAGTTTTAAAATTCTCTAAAGGTTAAGTAATAATGTCTAGCTCCCAAGTCTGTGTTCTTAAAATGCTATTATAGGTGGTTATAACAAGGCAAGACCCAGCTACAAGAATTTATAAACTTTGGCCCTGAAGAGGGTAAATTCTTTTTCAGTTTAGAGCTCAGTCTCAAGCTTCAGAACATAAAAGATAGGTTGTAATTGCATAAATTATCATCGATGCTGCAAAATGATGGAAATGGGAATTTGGCATTAGGTTTAATATTATATTCTATTTAGTTAGTTATAAAGAATGGTTGTTGATGAAAAGTAAAATCCTTGGCCCTCTGGAAAGAATTTAACTGAACTAGTATAGTTTGGGGATGAATATGAGAAACAGAAATAATAAAATCTCAAAAGACATCTGAACTCATTTCAACATCATACGGGATTCTGGCACCATCTCATCATTTATTTTGCCTCTGGGGTTTTCATGGTATTGATGACATGCCCATAAAAAGGAAAAATGGTCATGACTGAAAATATGGATCTTATTTAAACATGCATGAAAATTCCAATTTCAGCACCCAATATTTGGTGGGTGGGTGTGTTTGTGTATGTGGCCAAAAGACATAAATTTATTTAATGTGAAAACTGGTAAAGTTGGGTGTTTCCATTTTAAAGGGTGTTGAGTTAGCCTCTCTGCCTTCCAACTAAAATACCTTTGAAGTTCAGAGATTTAGAAAAGCTTATAACAATGCTGAAAATTAATACAACTTATCTAAGGCCAGCATTTGGAAGGAGTTTGTGGCTATACGGCCGATGAAACTATACGGAGAAAAAAAACAGATGGTGATCCACTGAGGCTCCATGCCATGAAGCACAGCAGCCATTCTTATTTAAAATAAAGGAAAGAATAGAATCTACTCAATCCTTTCTCTATTCTCCCCATAGGACCTGGGACAATAAGAGAAAAAAAAAAAAAAAAAAAAAAAGAATGGCATTGTCCCACACAATCTGCTTTTCTGAATTCCCCAAAGGATGTTCCTCTGGCATCTTTATAATCATACTGAAACTATAACTGTCGGAACATAGTAAGACAGGGAGAAGAGATATTCCATATGGCAGAGAGTTGTGCTAGCCTGACAAGCTTCCTGTCTTAGTACATACTTTTCCTTTTGCTATAACAAAATGCCAGATGCTGGGTCCTTTATAATAGAAAGAAGTTTTTAGCTAATAGTTTTGGAGGTCCAAGAGCATTATGCTTGTGCTGGATTCTGGTGAGGGCCTCATGTCAGGCAGTATCAACAAAGTTTTCTATAGTTTGACAAACTTTTTCTAAAACTTGTAAGACAGAGTAAAAGACCAAGACACTTTTAAAGAACACTTGAAAGGATTTGCTCTACATGATAGTAAGACTTAGTATAAAATGAGTAAGTAAGACTAGGGCATTTGGCACAAAGATAGACAAATAAGTCCCAGAAGGGATCCCAAAACCAGTATCACATGCATCTGGAACTTGTTATAGAACAGAGCTAGCATTTCAGGTCAGTGGGGAAAGACAGATGATTGACTCTATGGAGAAAATAAGTAAATAAAACTGGATCCCAATCTCACATGATTTACATATGAAAGGCAATTTTTTAAAATCTTTTGAATAAACATAGCACCTTATGACATCAAGATTAATAAACCAGAAAATAAATCAGACATGAGCCTGAGAAGCAACATTAACATCAGACAAAACAGAACTCCAGGCCTAAAAAACACAGAGAACACTATACTGTGTTGAAAAGTGAAAAACATATCAAAAGATAAAAGAATCATGAACATATATACCTAAGAATATAGACTCGAAGAATACAAAGTGACGACTGAGAGAAATAAAGTGGAAAATGAGTATATCGACAATTCGAATGGAAGATTTGGGAGAAGATCTTTGCCAGCTACCCCTCTGATGGAGGACTAATATCTAGAATATACAAAGTACTTAAAAGACTTAACACTAATAAAAATAGTCAAGAAATGGGAAATTGAACTAAATAGACACTTCACACAAAAAAGAAATACAAATGGCCAATAAATATATGAAAAAAAATGTCTAACATCATTAGCAGTCAGGGAGATGCAAATCAAAACTATACCAAGATTCCATCTAACCCCAACTAGAATGGCAATCATCAAGAAGTCAAACAACAATAAATGCTGGTGTGGATGTGGGGAAATAGGAACTCTTCTACTCTGTTGGTAGGATTGCAAACTAGTGCAGCTGCTATGGAGATCCGTGCAGAGATTCCTCAGAAAACTGGGAATGAATACATGATATGATCCAGCTATACCACTCCTGAGTATCTTTCCAAAGGGACTAAAATCAGAATATTATAGTAATACATCCATATCCATGTTTATAGCAGCGCAGTTCACAATAGCCAAGTTATAGAACCAACCTGGGTGTCTATCCTCAGATGAATGGATTGCAAAATTATGGGATATCCACACAATGGAATTCTACTCAGCAATCAAGAAGAACAAAGATGTGTCCCTTGCAGGGGAATGGATGGACTGGAAAACAGTATGTTAAGTGAAATAAATTAGCCAGTCACAGAAAGTGAAGAGTCATATTCTTCTCTCATATGCAGAAGGTAGGGAATAATTGGGATAGCAGAGAGACTTTAGATAATGGAGGAGAAACTTCAGTGGAGCCAAGGAGGTGGTCTAGGGGAGGGTGAGGGAGAGGAAGAATTAAATACTTCCATGGACTATAATATATATATATGTTCATGTGTATATGAATGTCAATGCCAATGCCAATCTCAATATTATGTATGAGGAAGAAGAGGAATATGGGGGGAAAATCACCCACTGCTATGTGCATGTGTCACTATCACTATTTATTACATTATGATATGAGACTATAAGACTATAATGCACCAATAAAAGTATAAAAAAGAATGGAAGATTTCAACATATCCTCCTCAGAGCCGAATAAGCTAAATGTAGCAAAAATAGAAATACATTAAAATATCAAAACTAACATGTAGCTATACGTAGAATTTAACGTCCAACAAACATGTAGTTCTTGGAATAAAGAACACTCAAAAATTAATTATTTGGAGTTCTACAATAGATTTGAAAATTTTGTATCATACCTCAATAGATTGGAAAAATTTGTGTCATACTCATTATACTCTGACCATTAGGAAGAATTTTAAAAATCAGTAACAAAATAATAAATTTAGAAGCTTCATATATAAAGGAACTAAATAACTTAGTAAATAACCCCTCCACCAAGGGAAAACATTAGAAAAAAAGATCTAATAACACTAAAAGCTGAAAAATTGTATAAACATTTCATCAAAAACTTAAGGCCATAGATAAAATGATATTCAGTAGGAAACTGATAGTTTTGAAAGCATACAACTGAAAGTAAAATATATTGCAAAAATGAATGATGGAGGAGATTGGGAAAAAGGGCAAGAGAACAAATCCAAAGAAACTCAAATGGAGACACTAATAAAGATAAGAGAAGTAATTGAAGAAATAGAACACACTGAAACAAGAGAAAAGAGTAACAAACCAAAGGCTAGAGCTTTGAAAACCTTAATAAGATGTAGCACAGACAAAAGATAATTAAATACCCTTCCCATTCATGAACATGGATTCAATCCAAAGTTACTTAAATAGATGATAGATCAAAAACCTCCTAGCTAATATAATAAAAAAGTTACAAAAGGAATATTCATGAAGAAGCAGGAATTATCCCAGTAACACAAGAAAGTTTTGACATTAGTAAATTTACCTGTGCAACATACCATATTAAGAAATTAGAAGAGGAAAAATGCTTATTTCAATAGATGCTGAAAAAGCAATGATAAAGTCTCACCACTAAATTTTTATCAAAAAGCACTTGGAAAGCCAGGTGTGGTGGTGCACACCTATAATCCCGGTACTTGGGAGGCTGAGGCAGGTGCCAGTCTCAGCAATTTAATGAGACTCTCAGCAACTTAGTCAGACCCTGTTTCAAAATAAAAAATAAAATAGAGCTAGGGGTGTAGCTTTGAGGTAGGATACACCTGGGTTCCATCCCCAGTATCAAAAAAAAGAAAAAGAAAAAAAGCGCTTGGAAAATTAGAAACAGAGAGAAACTTCCTAAATTTGAGAATATGTATATATCTAAAAATCAGTAAAAGTATTGCAGCAAAATGGAAAAATTATAGATACATTTTTATTTGCACTATGATTTTAGGCCCTATGTTCAATGATAGTGATGAGAGCAGTATTTTAAAAATACTAAATACTTCTTATTACTGGTTTCCAATTACTGTTTTAATACAAATAAAACTCTGCTAAATTACTTCCTTTCATCTTCCTGATTCTTAATTTTACAAAATGAATAATTTAGAGAGAGCTAAAATTGTCACCTATAGATTCCATCATTTCTTCTTTGGATAACTATGGCATATGGCTCTGAGACATTCATAATAGGCACTCTTTCTGAACACATCTCTTGAAAAGGGTACAAAGGATTGCATATCAATTTTCTAAAAGATGAGATTGTAAAATATATGCGGGAAATCATCCAGATCTATCAATACTAAAGCATGTATGGCTTTTAGGGTTAGGGTTTTGGAACTTCTATTCTTGAAACACTTCCAGTTTACCCTTCTGCCATCAAAACACTTCTACCAACCCAGGCGAGCCCTCACCCCAGAATTGTTTTCCTACCTATATCATTGCCACAGTTTATAAAAAGAAAAGGAATTTAATGGAGTGTGATGGGTCATGTTTCAACTACTTCTGGCAAAAAATTCACTATGTCTCTTCTTGGTGAGAGTTAGAGCCACATGGGTCATAAAATGCACAGAAAAATGTCTCCGAACTCTGGTGAGTATCTCTTTTTCAGTAAAACTAATAGAATGATGATTAATTCTAAAAAGGATATTCTACAGTTTGGCCCTTTCTGTAAAAGCAACCTATTTTAAAATTTATTCCATTATTTCTGAAAAATACTCATGTATGATAAAAACATTTCCACAATTGGATTTCAAATGTATCTTTAAGAATATAAGTTTCAAGCCAGACGTGGTGGTGCATACCTACAATCTCAGTACTTGGGAGGCTGAGACAGGAGGATCACAGGGCAGCCTCAGCAACTTAGTAGGCTCTCAGCAAACTAGGGAGACCCTGTTTCAAAACAAAAAAATAAAAAAGGGTTGAGGGTAGAAGTTGGAGATAGAATGTCCCTAAGTTCAATCCCTAGTATAACAAATAATAATAATAATAATAACAACAAGAATTTCTCATTACAAAAATCAGCAAGGTTAATTCTTCACCCACCATAACAAAGGAAACACTTAAATAAGCATCTAAGTTCAAGTCCATAGGCTGCTATTGCTAGGAATCAAATTACAAGCTGGGCCAAGAGAAGTGTTCTTTTCTGCTTTGTTCCCTATCATTGTGAGATGCTGGGGCGGGGGGGAGGTAAGACTGAGTCTGTTAAATTCTTAATAATTTCTAGTGAGTGGCAGTTTTTGTCACTATCCTGCATGCAAGCAATATGAGTAGAAAGTAAGAAAATGAAGCCAGCAAATAATTGACTTCTGCTCTAGAAATTTACAATGAAAAAGTAAGAGAAAGATGACAAACTCAAAGAGGTAAACATGGTCATAAAAGCATAATACTTAAATTTCTTGGAGAAATGAAATTTAGACTTGATCTAGGTTTATAGCACGATTCTTCTACTAGGACCCTGTTGGCATTTGGGATTGAATAATTGTTTGCTATTGGGGTCTGCCTGGTGCCCTATAGGGTGTTGAGCAGCGTCCTCTGAATAGCAGCTGACAATAGCACCCTGCCCACCAGTTGTAAAATTCCAGAATATCTTTGAACATTGCCGAACATCCCCCAGGAGATAAAATCACCTCCAGTTGAGAACCACTGGCTTAGAGAAAGGACTGTGTCTTTAGAAAAAGGAATAAGTGGATTCAACAAATTGACCATGGAAGAAGGGTCAATGATAGAGCAGGGTACAAAACGTGAAGAAGTGACCCTTGTGTAAGTTCATCTCAGAGAGAAGACAGGGCAATGAAAGAAGGGAAGTAAGAGGAGCAGAGGTGAAGAGATTTGAGGGAAGAGAAGAAGCAAGTTGACTCTTCTCCTTCTTTGGGAAAAATACACATTAGAGGCCCAGATGGGAATTAAGAGTTGAAAGGGGAAGATTAGAATAGCCCTTCTGGAGATCAAGCCATGGTTCTATAAGAACACTGAGGGTCTATGTGCAGGAGACACTCAGAAGGTCATGTCACTTCGTCCTGGAATCCCCAGGTAATCACAACAATTATGTGACTCCTCCAGGAAAATTCAGTTTCTGGGTGTGACAGCTAAAAAAAACTGACTTTGGCATACAACAAAGTTGGGGAATTAGCAAACCAGGAAATCAAAGGGTGGAATACTTCTCTGTTGCTATTAAAAGCACCAATTATTATCTTAATGAAGAAAATAGTTCCAATAATACTATGTTCGTATATGAAGTTGTCAATGCAAGTGAGCAAGCAAGAGAGAGAGAAACAGAGAGAGAGAGAGAACATCAATTATAATGACTTACATATAAGTAGTAATGTTCTGTTTGGTAATTGAAGTGTAGAACATAAGGGAGGAGAGGTTTTTTTCAATGAAAGAGAACAGGTTCTGTAGCTGTAACAATGAGAGAGATGCATAGAAGGCAGAATCCAAAATCAGAATTTCAAAGCTAGTTATTTTCACTCATCCCAGGTGGAATAAAGAGCCCAGAGAACTTGTCAGAAAATGAAGAGGGTGACAAAACTCCAGAGCCAACATATGGAAAAACTCATAAACACAGATGTAAAAATAACCAAAGAGAATGTTAGAAAAAGAAGTGTCAAAAACTGCAGCAAGAAAACAGTAATAAAAATGGCATTAATAAAAACAATGCCCTTAAGCTCAAGAAATGTTTAAAAAGTTAACGACGTTGACTTTTAAAAGAAAGAACTTTATCATCTATCATCTGCATCCAAAAATACTAAATGAAAATGTTCTCTAAAGTGCCCACAAAATAAATTACACAAACTTTAAATATGCTTAACAATTTCTCTTCAAACTTGGCTTCCTTTTCATTTCTCATTAAGAGCCGAAATCATGCCAATATTGAAATGTATAGTTTTACCTATTTTTAGTTAAATTAAAGTTTAAACATATTTTCATCTTTATCTTTTCATGTGAAGTGAGTTTGGACAACCTGTTTGAGTTTCCCCCAAATAGGTTAGGGTTTTGTTCAAGCAAAAAAGAAGTTAACTTCATCCCTATTCTTTGGTCAGTGACAGAATTTTTAAAAATATTTTTCTGATTCCTTTCACCAAACAAGAGGTACAAAGTGGGAGAAAATAGTCTTTACATTACTTCTCTATTCTTATTTCTTTACATTTAAGTTAAACCACTCTGTCTTTTAGTCTTTTAACTACTTTTCACATTGCATTTTAAGACTAGAGTTCAGATAGGACTTAGCTATAGAAGAAATAACTGACCTCTCAAACTAAAAATAAAAAATAAAAAAATAATAAGGCAGGTAGAAAAGAACTGGTATGCTATTTCTGTTTTAGTCATGTCTATAAATACACACTTAGTGTTTCTCACCCAGAAAAAAATGTTGTTTTTCATTTTTTACTTTCTATAGTTTATATTAGAAAACAAAGCCGGGCGTGGTGGTGCACGCTTGTAATCTCAGCATTCAGGAGGCTGAGACCACAGGACCCGGGTTCACGGCCAGCCTCAGCTACCTAGTGAGACACTCCACAACTTAGTGAGACTCGGTTTCAAAATAAAGAATAAAAAATAGGGCTGGGGGTATAGCTCGGAGGTAGAATGCCCCTGAGTTCAATCCCCCGTACCTCAAAAAAAAAAAAAAAAAGAAAAGAAAAAGAAAACAAAATCTATTGAACATGCTTTTTCTCCTATATTTTGATACTTTTTTATTTTATGCTATCAACTTCATGCCTTAAGACTCACGACATTCAACCAGTCTTTTGGAGTCTTTTTAATTTCCTCAATTTTAATAAATACCAATCATTCACTAATAAAAGTCATCATGAACAAATTCAAACTGTTGATAAAGCCAAAGTACCAAAACAAGAACAAATCACCTAAGCGGGCGTTCAGTGTTTACTAAAGCTAAACATAAGCCTATGGTGCGATACAGAAACTCGACTTAAAGGTGATATCCAAAACAAATGAGTGTTTGCCAGGCATAGTGGCACACTCCTTAATCCAAGTACTTGGGAGACTGAGACAGGAGGATCACAGATTCGAGGACAGCCTCAACAACTTAGACCCTCAGAAATTTAGAGAGACCTTATTTCAAAATCAGGATACAATAGGGACTTTACATAATAGAGGAGAAAACTCAGTGGAGCAAGGGAGTTGGTCTAGGGGAGAGGGATGGCGAGGGAGAATTAATGAAGGAAACATTTCCATTGAGGTTATATACATACGTGAGAATACCAATGCCAATCTCAATATCATGTATGAGGAAAGTGGGGGGAGGGAGCCAGGGAAATCTCACCAAAAGCTCTGTGTGCATGTATGTCACTATCACTCTGAACTACACTATGATATGAAACTACAAAGTGCCAATAAATCTATACAAATAAAAATAAAAAGGGCTGGGAGATTTTGCTTAGAAATGGAATGCACCGGGTTCAATCTCCAGTACCCCCCTAAAAAATGTTTAAAATTGTTCATAATTGCATTATTCAGAATATCCCAAACTAGAAGAATCATATATCCCTCAATAGAAGAAAAGATAACAATAGAATATTATTCTGAAATTAAAAAAGAACTAATTATGAACAAGTTCAGCAATGTGGTAAGACACAGGATACATACTGTATAGGACACAGTTTTAATATAACCATAAATCCTCACAAAATAATTTTAATACTTTGTGCTTGGGCTAGCAGCACAAGATATTTTTATAACATAGTACTGCCATAAAACAGCAATGAATAATCCAAAAATGAAATCGAGAAAACAATCCCAAAAGGAATAAAATTAAATATGTAGAAAAAAAAAACTTAACCAAAGAACTGAAATCCATATACAGTGAAAACTCTAAAACATTGCTAAATAGAAATGAAAGATAAAAAAAAATAATACAGAGACATCACAGGTTCATACATCAGAAGACTTAACATTTCAAAGTTGGAAATATTTCCCCAACTGCTCTAGAGACTTAATGGAAATCCTATCAAAACCCTAGTTTCCTCTTTTCAAAAAAAAAAAAAGGCAATCTGACCTTATATTTTATGTGGTAATACAAGGGAGCAAGTATAGCTATAACAGTATTGAGAAAGAACAAAGTTGACAGACTCAGGGTGATTTCCAAACTGAGGACAATGGTATAATAATCATGACAATGTGATCTTGGCATAAAAAAGTGATATAAAAAACAATGGAACAGAATTGAGATTCCAAAGATAAACCTTCATATTTATGGTCAACTGATTTTTCCACACGAGTATCAAGACAACTTAATGGGAAAAGAATATCTTTCCAATAAATGTTGCATGGAAATTTTGACACCTACATGTGAAAGAAAATCTAGTCCTCTACTTCACGCTTGACACTAAAGTTAACTCAAAGTGGATCACAGACCTAATAGAAATAGCTGTACAATCCCTAGAAGAAGTATAAAATTTTTAGAGGAAAATACTGAAATAAATCTTTATGACCTTGAACGAGGCAATGATTTCTTACTTTATGATACCAAACGTACAGCTACAGAAGAAAAATAGATAAATTGACTTCATTAATATTAAAAGTTTTGTGCCATAAAGACTCTTATCAAGAAAGTAAAAACATGATCCACAGAATGAGAGAAAATATTGCAGTTCATATGCAGGTTGAACATACCTAATCCAAAATGCTCCAGAATTGCTGAGCATGGTAGCACATGCCTGCAATCCCAGTACTTGGGAGGCTGAGGCAGGAGGATCACAGGATCACAGCCGGCCTCAGCAACTTATAGTGAGGCCCTCCGCAACTTAGTGAGACCCCGATTCTAAATAAAACATAAAAAATAGGGCTAGGAGTGTGGCTCAGAAGTAGAATGCCTCTGGGTTCAATCCCTAGTAGGGAGGAAGGGTTTAAAATCCATACGAATTAGATGTCAACAAAACTGGGTCTTTTTTTTTTTTTTTAAGGTAGAACAGAAACAAATTGTAGATACACATGTCAGAGATGAATCTCAAAGACATTATACTGAGCAAAGGAAGCCGGAACACAAAAGAAGTACGCACTATGACTGTATTTGGCAGGTAGTTCAAGAAGTGATGAAAACTAATCAATGGAAATACGAGCTAGAATGTTGATTATCTCTAGGAGAAAGAGCGTTGACCAAAAAAGGGCACAGAGAAAACTTTTGCAGTGCTTGAAATATTCTGTATCTCTTTTTGGATGGTTGTTATGTAGACATATATGTATAAAAATTTCCTCAATTTCCATGCTTCATATTAGTATATTTTATGCTCTTTGTAATTTGTGTGTTGGAAATCAAAAGGATTTTTTAATTGTGTGGGTTAGCATGTTTTGGGTTTTTTTTATTTCATTTTATTTTATTGGTCATCTAGATAAGGCAAAATAAATTGGTATGTTATTAAGAAGATAAGATTTTGAGTTGAAAAATCTTTCTTCCAACTTGGTTTCCCTGTTTCCTGGCTAGAAAATCTTGGGTAAGTATTTAGCAAGTATGATTCTTTCAGTGTTAAAATGAAGATGATTATGATATCTGCCTGAAAATTGTCTTGGAAGAGAATGCATATGAAAGTATTTTGTAAACTGCAAATGTTAGTAGATTTATTATAACTTCACACAAAATGAAAAATTCATATTTTCAAACAAACATGTATAGGGATTTTCTAGAATTTTCTTAACTTAGATTTCTAGTATAACAGCTCTTAATAAAATATGCCTTGTGCTAACTGAGCATGGTGGTGCATGACTGTAATCCCAGTACTTGGGAGGCTAAGACAGGAGGATTGCAGGTTCAAAGCTAGCCTTGGCAACTTAGTGAGACCCTCAGCAATTTAGTGAGACCCTGTTTCAAATAAAAAAAAAAAATAGAGGGTTGGGGGTATATTTACCTCAGAAGGCCCTTAGGTTCAATCCTGGGTACCAAAAATTATGTAAAATAAGATATAGTATGCCTCGTTGCTAATACGGTTGAACTAGAAATAGTCCAGTAGAACTTATGTTTATGTTATTTGTAAGGATGGTTTGGTTTGGTTTTTGTTCTATCTCTCAACAAAGATTTTTTCATAAAGAGCCATGAGAGAATTTTTTCTGATTTTAGATGACCTAAGGCACTGATTTTATTTATGAAAACTGATCATATTTTTATCTTTAAGATGCCTGCAGAAAATGTAGAGGAAAAACATGTCATTGGCCAGTGCTTAGCAAGGACTAGGGCCCCAGGGCATGCATCTGTGCTCTGTGGTCGCTTGATATTAGCTTCCTTCTATTTTTCTGCTCATGTTCTCATTCTGCTTCCATTCAGTCCTTCACTCTGACTTACTTCATCACATTCTATATATCCTGTAAGAGCCATCACTAGAAAGAAATGCTATTTTTTTCCTATTTATGACTTTTATTTCTATAGAGTAACAGAGTAAATTATGATCCATTCACTTAAATTCCTCTGTTGTTGTTTTTTTTAAATATTAACCACAGAGCTATATCCCCAAATATACTTTATGCTTTATAATCTATATTTATTTACTAGAAACATTTTTTTCATAATTTTATGATGCACTTGCCCAAGACAAATGGATTATTTAAAAATGAGATTCGCCATGGTAGAATATTACCTATACTGAATTTCACACATTATTTCATATTTCTGCTTTCAGCAATGTATACCTTTTTTAAAATACCCTTATATTGTTTTAATGTTCAAACAACAGTAAGAAAACAATCTAGTTAGGTCTGGACCCAACTGGTAAATCATATCCAAGTCACAGACATAGCTAATAGTACTATAAGAAATACCCATAAATATGAACACAAGTCCCGCATCCCGTAGACATCACTGAGAGTATTTTCAGATCCCCTTATTTTAATATTAGGGTCTGTAATGAGGTCCTCAGAGGGACAGGGATTTGTATCTATTCTGTTTGCTTTTCTCACCCTAGCAGCAGGAACAGTACCTGCCTCATGGTTAGTACTTAATTAAGGTTTGTTAAGTTAATCAGAGCTGAATACAAAATGTGGTGTTCACTTCCTCAAGGCCATGGCTATCATTACTAAACCAAAATTCTTCTAAACTGCCATGAAAATGTTAGGTACACATGCGTGGTTTATGCGAAAGGCAGAATGAAATTTTTTAAAAAGTACCTCATGGATGTTGGGCAAAACTGTTTAATCTTTTTAAATGATTTTAATGGAGATAACAAATATGTCTAGTCTGAAATGGAATGTTCCATATAAAGCACTTGTTACTCTAACCTCTACAAATAAAATATTCAATTTTTTCTTGCCTTGCAAAAATATAATGTATTATTATGAGGTAACATGAATTAATTTTCTATCAGTCATTCCTTTAAACCAGTTAGTAATCTTGATATTTCAATTTCACATGAATTATCCACTTGGTATGTTATGAAAAAGATAGTAGCAGGGCTTCTTAAAAAGAAATGCAAGAATGGGGAAAACAGAAAAGAACAGCAATACAAGTATTATAAGCTAGAAAGCAGGTGGGTGAGCAGTTATCAATTTAGCCAGCCTGAATCCTGAGCTAACAGCAGGAAGCATTAAGAGCCAACCTGACCATAGACTCAGTCAAAGGACTCAGCAAGCACGTTTTAAAGTAGGGTGAAGGAAGGAGGGACTTTCTATAAAAATGATTGGGTAAAGCATTGTAAGAGTAAGTCACTCTCCCCGAACCTCTCCACTACTCCACACTGCTGAGGGAAAGCTCTTCCTTCCTTTGCCTAGAAAAAGACTTTATATTTATTCTCTGGAAAGAGTAAATAGAAGGCCTTTGAACTAGGAACGCCAGGCATAATTGGGAGTGTAATCTTTGAACAACTGAGTGAACATATACTTACTAAATGCTAAAATTCCCAAGCTTCAGAACCCTGGAGATCAAGCCTTTACCCTCCAGAAAGAAGATGTGAAAACTGTACTGGAGAGATCTAACCAGCTCAAGAGTGCACGTGTATGTCCCTATCCCTCTGAACTACATTAGGATGTGATATTATAATACATCAATAAAAGTATATTAAAAATGTTGACATTGGGTTATCCCCACAACCAACCAAGCAGACTACCCCATTCTGAAACTAAACATTAACAAGCTCCAATTTCCTGACAAGAACCTGCAAGTAGCTTTTAGCATACATAAAGCAATTGGCTTTTGTATATTGACCTTCTAGCCTATGAATTACACAAATTAATTTAACAATGGTAGATAGCAGTTTTTTGTAGATTCTTTTACAATGCTTTTTAAAATAGTCTACACAATCAATTGTGTCATCCATGAATAGAGATAGTTTTATTTCCTTTCCAATCTTTATGCCTTTTTTTTTTTTTTTTTTTTGTGGTACTGGGGATTGAACTCAGGGGCATTCTACCTCTGAGCTACATCTGCAGCCCTATTTTTTATTCTTTATTTTGAAACAGGGTCTCACTAAGTTGCAGAATGCCTCACTAGGTAGCTGAGGCTGACTGCGAGCCCAAATCCTCCGGTCTTAGCCTCCCAAATGCTGGGATTACAGGCGTGGGCCACCACGCCTGGCTTCTTTATGTCTTTTACTTTATTACATAATTGCAAAGGTTAGGCTCTCTGGTACAATGCTGAACATACATTTTAAGGCTCCATCCCTGCTTTGTTCTTGATCTTAGGAAGTATAGATTTAATTTTGCAACATTAAATGTGATATTTTCTGTATCTTCTTCATATTTGAACCTTACCAGTTTGAAGAAATTCCCTTTGTTTCTAATTTGATGAAATTTTTTATCATAAGTTAATATTGATTTTTTTTCAAAATTGTTTCTACATCTATTGAAATGATAATATTCTTTCTCCTTTATTGTGTTACTATAGTGAAATACATTGATTTGGTTTCAGATGTTAAATCAACTTTGCATTTCCTGAAACTTATTTGCTAACATTTAAGGATTTTTTAGATTTGGATTTGTGTTCATAGGGATATATGTGTGTGTGTGTGTGTGTGTGTGTGTGTGTGTGTGTGTGTGTATACATACGTACAGCAGAGGTTCTCAGCTGTTACATTAACGCTAGAGAAAAGAACAAGAAAAGGACAAACTAAAAGAAAGACATGTGAAAGGAACTAACACTCTAAAGAAGTTATTACTGACATCAGAGATATGGGAGATGCTATGCTTATGATGCTATGAGTAAGAACACATGCTAGAATGAGGAATTAATACATGTACAGTTTTCAAAGATGTGATATCACATAAAGGTTAGGTCTCAGACTCAGAAGTTAAGTAGAATTTATTTCCCAGACTGCACATCCACATTTCATTGGCTTTGTGACCTGGGGCTAGTTATTTAGTTCTTTAAGACTCTTTGTCTTCATCTGCAAAAAAGCAGATGATAATAACAACATCTGCTTCATGAGGTTGCTGTATAAATGAGATAATACTTATCAATGAGATAATACTTAAAGTAGTTAGGAGAGTCCTTGGCATATGTATAGATGGTAGGTGCAGTCACTCAGGTTGAAAGTACTCCCCATTATTATTTTTTTTATTCTTCATTTGATATTATATTACATCAGATAAGAATAATGTCCTTGGCAGCATTAAATAAGCTATCTAACTAGTGAAATTACCATCCAAATTTAAAAAGCAAACAATGCGTTAGTTGGTGAGGAAGGGTGGAATGAAGGAACCAGTACAAATTAAAATTAGTTTAATATGGTGATTATTTGCTTCTAAAACATGTTCTCATTGACCAAAATCAACTTGGAAGTTGCTCGCTCACATTTCCTCAGTATTTGGCTGAAATTTTGCCACTGATACCCTGGACACTTGACAACATCTGTGTAGAAAATCATAGAACAGACCAGAAGAGTGGCTCTGTATGTGACGACCCATTACATATTTTCTTGAGCCTAAATCTAGCCTCATTTTTAGGATTCCCTAACTTAGTGTCATGTATATTTTAGAATAAAATAAAATAATTAAATATGCAGTTCTCTTCTCAAAAGGATAGAGGAAGGGTTAAGTAAAATTGTGCCTGGGAAGCCCATCGTTGGATACATATCCTCAATCTATGTTCATCTGGATCATCATCCTTATGACTTAGGGTACAACTGCCTAGCGATCCATTTGAAATTCCTCACACACACTGTGAAAAGGTTATCCTGGGGTACCTCTATAGCCGCTTACACACACCAAAAAGAAAGCCACTTTGAAGTGTTGCTTGGGATTGGATAGTTGTTTCTTTTCAGAGATACTCATTTGTAGAATATCTATAATGACCATTAGTATTAAAGATATACAGAGTTTGGGACAGAATTATCTGAGCAATCCACATTCATTACATAGCCTATTGTGCTACGTAGATGGAAGCAAACATTTGAAAAGAAGTTATTGTTCAGAATTATTTAAAGTAAGAGAGCAGAAGATTCTTAAGTTTGATGTAATGGCAGGATACTCTTCATCTCTTTGAAAATTGGAGATGAGAAGAATCACATCCTCTGGGGTGGGACCAAGTCCCATCAATGATACCATCTCACTAAAAATCCACTTCCTTATCGGGAGTGTATGTATTGCCTTTTGTCTCTCGTGGGCTGTTGAACAGGGTGGATCTCCAGAAACCTTAAAAAGAGCCCAAAAGTTACACATGCCTAGCTTTCAGTAACCTTCACATGGAATTTTCAGACCTGAAATTAATAGTGCTTAGGTATTACATTGGCTCAGAATCACCCTTTCCAGACATTGCCAATAAAGGAAAATGTTAAAATTCCTCAGGTTACAAAATACAGGAAATGGCCCATTTTCTAGGATCCAAGTATGACCTGGGAGAATAGGTAAAGTCTGGAAATTATCTGTTGTAAGTAATCCCTACTGGGCATCCAATAAAAACACCCCTGATGCTACCTAGTGAGGCACTCCACAACTTAGTGAGACCCTGTTTCAAAATAAAGAATAAAAAATAGGGCTGGGGCCAGGCGTGGTGGCGCACGCTTGTAATCCCAGCATTCAGGAGGCTGAGATCCGAGGATCTGAGTTCGCGGCCAGCCTCAGCTACCTAGTGAGGCACTCTACAACTTAATGAGACCCGGTTTCAAAATAAAGAATAAAAAATAGGGCTGGGGGTGTAGCTCAGAGGTAGAATGCCCCTGAGTTCAATCCCCAGTACCGCAAACAAACAAACAAAAAACACCCCTCATAAAAAGATGGACTCTTAAAGTCCCACTGAGTACCATTTGCAGAAGGCAGCACCACTTAAGCACTTTAGCATTAGCATCTTCTCTCTCTCTCTCTCTCTCTCTGTGTGTGTGTGTGTGTGTGTGTGTGTGTGTGTGTGTGTGTGTGTGTGTGTGTCTCTCTCTCTCTCTCCTAAGGATTGAACCCAGGGGTATTCTACCTCAAGTTAAATCCTCCAGCCCTTTTTATTCTTTATTTTAAAACAGGGTCTCACTAAGTTGCTGAGGCTGGTATCAAACCTGAGATCCTACTGTCTCAGCCTCTCAAGTGCTGGGATTACAGGTGTGCACCACCATGCCTAGTCAATAGCATCTTTACATGGGAAAAATAAACAGTGAGAGCACTCCATTCCAGGAATGGGCAGGTGCAGGCCCTCTTCCCCTCTTTACATTATTGAGAGCATTTAGCCTCCTTAGAAGAAGAAGAAAGTAATGCTAGAAATTCAACAATCATCTTGAATTATGAAAAAAGATCTAAAACACTCTTTTTAGGGCCATTCAAATGAAAACCACAGTGTTATGTTCTCAAGCCAAGAACCTAGAAATTGTCTCTTTGATGATGCTCAGATTTCTCTCTGCATGGAGGGAGGTTTGTCAACCTTCAGATTCAAAACTTCCTTTTCATGGGCCTGCCTCAGAACCCTGTAGGCCAAACAGTTCCAGTAAGCCTTCCCAGAATACATTTTTCCCTCAAAAATTTTCCGGGGTCTAAATTACCCAGAGGACAACTAGTATCCTAATGGAACCTTCATGCGTATGTTAGAAAATGAGACTGCAGGTGTACTCTTGTATGTGGATTTTTTTTCTTTAATTTTCTACTCCGAAAGTGCTTTATTTTTCTATGCTTTTATTTCCTAAGATATCTCTAAGACAGATTTCACCAAGATTCATTGGTAAAATGGTTGCAGCAATTGTTACAAGACATGACCATTCGTATTCCCTCCAAGCAGGGAAAGTTGACCAAAATCACCACAATAATAAAATGCCCTTTCCTCCCTTCCTTGATGGCATTTTTCTTGGAAAACTGTTAAGCAGATGATATGACTATTAACACCATAACTCCCAAATACCCATGTTCTTTCAGCTGTCAGGGGAGGAGGGAAATGACATTATAAAACTTAGAAAGCATTTCTTGCTTTAAAGGCCAGTGGTTTGGCAAAGGCTATGCAAACCATCCTGTAAGCTGATTCTTACTAAGTGGTTCACTTAGAAAGTGATTTCCTGTTTTGTTCTACAAATGAAATGGTAACTGATTACATGAGAGCATCTGCCATGATGCAAGAATTCCTGACACATTGGGTTATAGTTTAACCCTCCTGCATTTGCTGCTCACTGGTACCATTGTAACTCATCGAAGTGGCAAACTGTTTTCCAAAAGTGGTCTTGCAGAGAAAGAAAGAACAAATACTTGTTTTTAGAGAAGCCAGAAGGGTCACACTTGTGCACAAATTAAGTAGTCAGCTGACCTGAAGAAAAGCCAACTCCAGTCATATAATGAAAATTGACCCCTGGCTCTGAAATTGCGCTCAGAGACTTTTAATAAGATTTCATCACTTTGTGGACCATGGTATTTAGATGGGAGGCGCTGGTTTAATAAGCTCTTCCATCAGCCTAACTTCCACTGCAAATATGCCTCCAGAAAGCCAAGCCCTCCAATCCTGCTCAATTTGTGGGCTTACAGTATTCATTATAGTTTAGGGTCTATGAAAAACAAGCAGAAAGAGCTCTAAATTTCTGTGCCTAAATTGTTATTTTTCTAGCTTTGCCATAACAAAGTACGATAAAATGGGATGGATTAAAACAACATATTCTCTTATAGTTCCAGAGGCAGAAGTCTGGTCTCGAGGTATTGGTGGGGCCAGGTGCCCTCCAAACCCAGGCTCCGTCTCTGACTCTTCCAGCTGCAGGCACTGCTTGGATCACGGCAGCAGAACTCATCTCCACGTTACAGGGCCGCCATCCCTCTGGATCTCTTCTTTAGGACACCACTCTTATTGGAGTAACAGCCCACCCTACTTCAGAATGACCCAATTTAACTACTTACATCTGCAATACCCTGTTTCCAGATAAAATCACGTTCTGAGGTTCCCGGAAGGACATAAAACTGGGGGAAAGGGAAATATTATTGGACTAGTATGTGTATTCCAAGCCATTGCTTATAGATAAGCTAGCATTCACCATTTACATGGGATAGGAAAGAAAACGCTCTCCTGCTTTCAAAATACAGAATTTCCAAAAATATATATGTATTTTACTTGTCTGAAGTCTCCAATCTGCAATTTCTCTGAGAAAAAGGAGTCTGCTCTCCATATGGTTTTTAAAATCCTGATTCTCCCACACACATAAAACCCAACTACTATCTACTTTATGTCTGAAAGAATACAATTTTTATAGTAATCCCAGCCTCTGAACAATGCTCCTCCTTTCCCCAAGACATCACATTTCCCCCACGGGTTTCTGCGGACGACATTCTTTCTTGATGAAATGAATTACTTTCTATCCCTCCAGTCTGTAGAGGGGCATCACTTGCTCCAAAAGAAAAGGGGAAAGTGATACATGGGAAAATAGCATTTGTATTTCACCCTTCATCAACACTGAACACATACTTACTGAACTCTAGTAAACCCCACCGTGCTGCTTGTTTGTTTAATATACTTTTATTTTGGTGCATTGTAGTTATACATCATAATGAGTTACAGAATTATAGGAACTTATGTGCACACAGCATGTGGGGTTTCTCTTCAGCTCCCCTGCATATGTCATCGAGATTGGCATTGATAATTTCATATATGTACATAGCATTATTTGAACTGTTGTCTTCATCACATCTCCTTCCTCCTCCCCACTCCTCTAAAATCCCTCTTTGTTCCACTGGAGTGGCTATTGTTACCCAATCTTCCTCTAGTTTCCACATATGAGAGAAAGCATACAATTGTTCACTTTCTGAGAATGGCTAATCTCACTTAGTGTGTGCTCTAGTTGCATCCATTTTCCTGCAAATGACATAATTTTGCTCTTAATAGCTGAGTAAAAGCCCATTGTGTATATATAGTGTATATATACCACCATTTTATAATCCATTCATCTGTTGATGGACACCTAGGCTGGCTCTAAAATTTGGATATTGTGAATGATGTTGTTAGAAACTGAAGGATTCTTGACAGAAGGAGGAACACACTAAATTTAAGAAGAGGCCATATGTCTCCTTAATATGGAAAGAGAGGTTGAGAAGCCAAGGTCGGCCGCTAGCATTAACTTTGCAAACATGTCGGACAGAGGCTCACAAATTGGTTTCCTGCAACCATCTCCTTAAAAAGGAGTAAGCTCTGCAGACCCTCACCCCTTCCCCTCAAGCCACCCACCATCAACACTTCACAGCATGTTTTCAAGGCTCTTAAAATGGGACAAGACTCTGCATGAATGAGGGTAAAAGAATGACACCTGCTATAGTTATAGAACGCCCCCTGAAGAGCTCAGAAATTAGTGTTCCAAGTTGCTATCATTGCATCATGAGGGCTGTAGTCTCCTCAGTAGATAAATCCATGGTGGTGGATTTACTAGGTGGTAACCTAGGCAGGTAGGCTGTGGCTGGAGAAGGTGGGTCCCTGGAGGTGTGGCCTTGGGGATCATACATGGGGGATCCTCTTGCTTCTGGCCTCCGTGATGTGAGAGCAGAGTCCTGCTCTCTCCCTCTCTGCTTCCCACCACCCTGCCCTGAGAACCAAAGACGCTGGCTCACATGGACTGAGCCCTGAAGCTCAAGAAAAACTGGGAGCAAATAAATCTTCCTTTCTCTAAGTTGTGGGGTCCATTGTTTGGGATGAAAGCAGGAAGAATGCTGACAAAAACAGCACCATATGAAGATCCAGACCACAAGGAAAATGATCACACTTTCTCTTCGTGACCAGGTTTCCAGAATCTGAAGAGGTAAGTTAGGATAATACGATGCATGGATTTACTTGATGAAGTAATCATAGAGGCATTGAGTATTGATACTCAGGCATCCAGAATGATAGATTTGGGAAGAGTCGCTTTTAGCATCTTCAAAGATCATCACAAAAATCTAAATTCTTTATGTGAGATGAATTCAAGCCTGTGGACTTTGACTGGAGTATCCACTTGCCGATCTATGCCAGAAATGCTTTCTAGACCTAAAGCTAAAGATGACTTTCATACACTTTTCACATTTCAGAGATAGAACAGTAGATCCCAACTTTGGTTACAGATTTTAAAAGTCCTGAAGGCCAGGCTATGCTTCTAATTAATGAGATAGTCATCTCTGAGTTTGGAACCCAGTCATAAATGAGTTTTAAAACTCATGCAGTGGTTCCGTGTCCCAGCTTTCAAACCATTGCACATTGACCCTGTCCTGATCAATACAGGCATAAACTTTGGAGACCTACAGTGGAGCTCAAGTCCATACTATAGCTCGCTAAGTATGTGATGCATGAAGAAGCCAACTCTATAGCTCTGAGCTTCATGTATAAAATAACATGGAAACTTATATTATTTTTCTTATTAATGAGTCCCAAATCTTCCTTTTGTAGATAGAGAAATTACAGCATATAAAAGTTAAGTGACACTTTGATAAAGAAGATTCCAGAATTAGCGGCACAAATGATAACAATGGATATCGCCATGCATAATAATAATGGATAATTTTTTTTTTTGGTACTGGGGATTGAACCCAAGGGCATTCTACCTCTGAGCCCTATTTTAACCCCAGCTGTATTTTATTTTTATTTTGAAACAGGGTCTTATTAAATTGAAGAGGGCCTCCCATTGCTAAGGCTGGTCTTGAACCCATGATCTTCCTGACTCAGTCTCCTAACTACTGGGATTACAAGCATGCACCACTACACCTGGCCAATAATGGATAATCCTATTTCTCTGGCTCTCTTCTTTCCTTCTGGGAGAACAAATGCAATCTAAATATCAGGCTACTCCAACTGTTTTAAGCTAATACACATACTTCTTTCATAAGCAAATGAGAAAAGCCCAGTTCCACTAAATGGTAAAGCTTAAAACTTATGCAATGTATGTGTGTGTGGGGGGGGGGGTGGATTATAAAGAACAAAAATACAATTACAAATACAATTCCTAATCCTACCCCAAGGGCTTTGAAAGGGAAAGGCTCTGAAACCACTGTGTAAGTCATTGGCTTCTCATTTACTTTGCCTCTGCAGGTAAAACATGACTTTGATACCTCAGGATTTATCAGCTGCATGGACAGACCAAAACCAGGTTGAGAAATGAATCTACACCACTTCTAGGTCCATAATTTCAGTGCAGCGCCATTCACATAGCTCAACTTTCTCCCCTCTGTCCTCTTCTTTTCTGTGTGACTCCAACCATTACCCGATTTCCCCCAAGGTGGAGTTAACAAGACCAGGTGAGATGCTACCTCTCACTACTCTGTGGCCTGCATTTGCATGAGATTATTTCATTATACTGTTATTAACATAGTTCCCTCGCCCCTGTCCCCATTCCCAAGCAGAGGCAGCCAAGACTGACACACATTCATGTCAGTCTGACTTTGATCCTCTGCTCTTGGCTTGCCTCATGGTAGCTTTACAAATTCTTTTTCCTTAATCTTAAATGTATTTCTTTATTAAGTCTTTGTTTTTTTTTAATTTGTCAACAGTCAATATACATTACATGTGTAATTTTCAAAATTGTCTTAAAAGTAAATATCCAGAAGCTGTCAGGATGCTTCTATGATATGATTCATTTATTTTACAAATATTTATTGAATATGTCCTAGGAGCTGTGCAATGTATAAATAACGTGCAACATAGGACACCAAAAACCAATAGCCCAGCCCTGATGGGTAAATAGATATCAAATAAATAAAAATATAAATTAATACATTACCAAGAAGGAAACATAACATGATGCTTTGAGAGGAATTGTAAGGACGGGACACACTTACCTTAAGTGATAAGAGATGGCTTTTCAGGGGAATAAAGTGCTTGAGTTGAGCCATGATTAGAAGCCTGTAAAGCACAAAAATGTTTTAATCAGAATACGATGTGATTTGTGCTTCTAACAGATCATAACTTTAATATTTCCATGGAGCGTGTTTTACTAACTGATCAAACTGGTCAGCATGGTGGTAATATCAGATGCACCCCATGGCAAAAACAGAATCTTGCTCTCCTTCTCACAGATTCCCAAACTTATTGCCCCTTTCAAAAAAAAAAAAAAATTGCTCAGCACCCCCGTGGGCACTTTCACTGCCCCCTTATTTTTATTCAATGTTCCCCAATTGCATCTGAGGCTACTTCCAAACCCCCAGATCCCCTCGGGAGGCAGTATTACCAGCCTTGGGAATCTATGCCTAAACCGAGGGTCAGTGAACTACAATCAGCAGACCCAATCTGGCCCATGGTCTGTTCTTTGTAAATAAAGCTTTATTGGAAAACAACCACACCCATTTGTTGTAGTGTTCACAGCTGTCTTTTCTCTACAAGGCCAGAGCTGAGTAGTTGCTTTAGGGCCTGTATGGCTCACAAAGGCAAAAATATTTGCTGTCTGACTCTTTACAGAAAAAGTGTACAAGAGGCCGCAGCACCAACTCTCCTCTTCTACTTTGTTACGAGGTCAGCTTAGGTGGCCAGGCCTAGTTGCAAAGGAGACTGGAAGAGTCAGAGTTAAAGGGCCAGGCTTCTACCCTCTGTAGAGGCTGGCTTAGAAAAGGGCTATCAAGAGACCCATCAAAGATGGGACAGGGATGTCAAAGTTAAGCAGGATGGTGACTCTACCATCTTAATCTTAACCTCTCGGAAAGTCAACTTCTTTCCTGTATAAAAGAGAAATAATGATTTTTTTGCTTCTTATTGATGCAAAGATTAGGCGACATAAAGAAGCCAGGCATGTTGATGGATGCCCATAATCCCAGTACTTGGGAGTCTGAGACATGAGGATCACAGGTTCCAGGACAGCCTCAGCAACTTAGCAAGACCTTCAGCAACCTAGTGAGACACTGTTACAAAATAAAAAATAAAGAGAGCTGGAGTGTAGCTTGGAGGTAGAATGCCTCTGGGTTCAATTCCCAGTATCAGAGAGAGAGAGAGAGAGAGAGAGAGAGAGAGAGAGAGATTAAATATGTTAAATAAAGTTGCTAGACCTCAGCACATTCAGTCACTGTGGCTCTGTTTCCCTTCCTGAATGCCTTTCAGTTCCCCATTGTGTTTGTAAGCAACTTTAATTTGTCCTTGCTCATAGTAGGCATGTGTTCAGAAATGTACAACAAGAGAACAAATTCCCATTCTTCTATAGGACAAGGTCTTGGTTGTTGATGTGCACCACACGATTGATTGTTTAATTCTGCTTAGCCACTAAGTATCTTCCAAAACAAAACATTTGCAGCTAAGTTTTTAACAAAGCCCTCCTGGAGAAAAGTGAGCTTGCGGAAATTCCAGTCTTATTTATATTGGTAGAAGACCAATGGCTAAGCAGGAGGACAGGGCAGTGGTCTTGCTCAAGGACCTTGACAGCTATACTGCCTCTTCCCATGAAAGGACCATGTTCCCAAGATCCAGGGTGCCTCATTTCCCGGGAGGTAAGGGGATGCCTCTGCATGAAGTTAGATATGCAAGTGGCATATTGGAAGGAAACCTGCAATCTTCCTCCAACCAACCCAAAACAAAACACAGCTCCCAGTATCCCTTCTCTTCAAAGAGAGGATGAGGATTCAGGGACACAAGAGCTCCTGGACTCTCCTAAATCTCTCTATTACTACTACTTCTCACTACTTACACTATTACACTACTTCGCGTGTGTGTGTGTGTGTGTGTGTGTGTGTGTGTGTGTGTGTGTATTACTAGGATTGAACTCAGGGGCATTGTACCTCTGAGCTACACCCTCAACCCTATTTTATTTCTTATTTTGAAACAGGGTCTCATTAAGTTGCGGAGAGCCTCTTGTTAAGTTTCTGAGGCTCCTGTCTCAGCCTTCCAAGTCCTGGGATTACAGGCGTGCACCACCATGCCGGGTTTCTGACAGGGAAGTGTGATGCCAGAACATACCCACTACTACCTTTGTAGTAAAAAAAATCTAACTGAGAACTGTAAACTCCTGGCTTTTCTGAAAATTTTAACAGATTACTTAACAATTGTTGTACCTCAAATGACACTGACCTATATTCTACGAATCAGATTTATTTTAAAATCTCTCTTACAAAGTTTTCATTTATCTTAATGGGAAAATGTATGCTTTTAAAAAATAAAAAGCGTTCACAAGGAACACTATAAGCTCAAAATCCAGTTCCCTGTCCATCTTCGCAAAGGATCTTAAAATATTACCCTTGAAAATAGTTATTTTGATACACATTCAATTTTAAATCAACAGTTCCCAGTGATAGTGATGGCTATTTTGAAATAAAAAAAAATACTACAGGTATCATACATGTTTCTTGTCTCAGGCTTCCTGAAAATAAGTTGAGATATGTAATACAGGAATAGTATGTTCATAGCGGTTATACAGAATTAGAGAAAAACTATAGATTTGGGAAAACAGCAACTGAACCCTACAGGATGCAACGGCCTACAAAACCTAAGCAGGCAGCATTGTGTAGAAAACAACTGTTGGTGTTTGTGAAGGTCTGAAGCTATGGGAGGAGAGAATTGGCCTTTTTCCAGTTGTCAAAGCCAGCCAAGGGCTTCCCAGGCCCCGAGCAATGTCAGCAGCCAAAGCTACACTTCTCCAAGTGATATCCATGCCAACTTCCAAAGACAGGGCACCTTCAGAATGGGAGGCCAAGGTAAGGCCTGCCAATTTGCAAGGAACTGGCGAAACGGATCTTGGCGCAGGGGCTGAAGAACTTGGCTCTTCAAGAATAAAACAGCCGCCCATGCCTGTTTTTGTTTTCCTTCTCCAGAAGGGTAGTTAAACATTCAACTTTAAGTTCTGTGGATAACATTCCACGTATTTGGGGGAAATTAATGCAGACATTCTATGGTTGGTACCATTTAGATAAGCAGAATAAAAAGGGAAGCAGAAATAAGGGATACATCAGTAAAGAGACTGCCTACAAAGCTTAGCAATGACTCCTTCCTTGATATTTAAGACCAATATGGAAGCCGGGCGTGGTGGCACACGCTTGTAGTCCCAGCATTCCGGAGGCTGAGACGGGAGGATCCAGGTTCGCAGCCAGCCTCAGCTACCTAGTGAGGCACTCCGCAACTTAGCGAGACCCGGTTTCAAAATAAAGAATAAAAAAATAGGGCTGGGGGTGTAGCTTGGAGGTAGAATGCCCCTGAGTTCAATCCCCAATACCACAAAAAAAAAAAAGACCAATATGGAGACCATTTTAGATCCTGGGAGGGAAATTTTACATATAGATATATAATATGTACACATAGATATTTTACCTTCTGGATTTCTGCCAGAATTTTTCTAGGTATAGGTTTTTAAAAGAGTAAACCTTTCAACCTTCAAATATCAGATAAATCCAGTCCATTTAAACTGTTCCAAAACATAAAGAGAGAACCTTCCAAATACCTTTTTAAAAACTAGCAAAACACTGATAAGAAACCTGACATACATATCCCTCCAAAATGAAACACTAGATCAAGCTCCCTTATGGAAATTGTACAAAAATATTATATAAAGCATGAAATATAAAAATAAGAGGAAAAATAACATAACAATCATATAATATACATGAATCATATATATACATACACATATATAAGTATATACAAACACATGTATCACTGAATTATTCTGGTCATCTTGCTGATTCGATTGGATCCAGTATAATAATAAATAAATTGCTTTTTGATTGGCAATTATGATCACCAAAAACTCCAAAGCAACCAGAATCTAACCTACTTAGCCAAGAACATAGGATCTTTCCCTGTGTCCTACAATTCTTTCCCTTTGTGAAAAAAAAAAAAAAAAAATCTTTCCTTCTACCCAATGCTACTTGTGTTCCACTTACGTCTCTTTTCCTTTCCTTTAATTTATTTTGGAAACCTTTCCCCCTGCCCTCAACAGCTCACATGCTAACTCCTGGTTTAGCTCCTCACCATTCTCTTAAAACTGTTCTCTCAGAAGACGCCAATGATTTGTCAACCCTAAAAGACCTCCACATA
Source organism: Graphiurus murinus (assembly GCA_004027655.1). Taxonomy (NCBI): domain Eukaryota; kingdom Metazoa; phylum Chordata; class Mammalia; order Rodentia; family Gliridae; genus Graphiurus; species Graphiurus murinus. The sequence continues at coordinate 135,081 of PVLC010000438.1, read as the reverse complement.
ACATGCACACTCAGAACCATCTCCTCTTTCTGGAAGCTCCTTCTTTCTTGGCTGAAGTCACTGTGTTGTCTCATTTTTCTTCCAATTTTTTGATGCTTTCTCCTTGGTGTCTTTTACTGAAACTTGGGCTTCTAGTCCCACTTAATTAGCTGTATGTACTTACATGTGTCACACAAAACTGTTGAGTGTAACTTACATGCTTGGCCCTGACCTGTGGTTCTAACTTCAGTCCTACTTTCTCTCATCTCAACAAGCTCTTCCTGTGCTATTTCATTCAGCCTTAAGACACTAATTACCCACTCTGTTGATTCTCTCTTAGCCATAGCCTGTATATATACATACATACGTACATACATACATACATACATACATACATATTCTTCTCATTTCTCTCCTGGACTTTTTTTTTTTTTTTTTTTTTGCCGTACTAGGGCTTGAACCCAGGGGCATTCTACCTCCAAGCTACACCCCCAGCTCTATTCTTTATTCTTTATTTTGAAACAGAGTCTCACTAAGTTGTGAAGGGCTTCACTAAGTAGCTGAGGCTGGCTGTGACCCTGTGAGCCTCCTATCTCAACCTCCCAAGTACTGGGATTACTAGTGTGCGCCACCACATCTGGCTTCTCCTGAACTTTTATAATTAGTTGCCTAAATAAGCCATTCATCTTATAAAACTATCCTAAATAAGCCATTCATTGTATAAAAACTATCTTTTCCCTCTCTTCTTCCTTCCCTTTGTCATCTTTATTTCTCTTATATTTAATATTAATGTTTATACTTTTAAAAAACCCTAAATTTCAAAAACTAGAAAGAAGAGGAAATCACTGATAAGCCTCCATGCACAGTCAGCAATTTTACCTTCTGGCTCTCTGCCAGAATTTTTCCAAGTATAGGTTTTTAAAAGAGTAAATCTTTCAGTCTTCAAAGATCAGATAAACCCAGTCTAATTAAAATGTTCCAAAATATAAAGATGAAACCTTCCAAATACCCTTTTTAAAACCAGCAAAATATTGATTTATAAGAAACCTAACACAGATATCCCTCCTAAATGAAACATTAGGTCAATCTCTCTTATGGAAATTGTACAAAAATACTATATAAAGTATGAATAAATATAATAGAAAAACAACAATAGGAAAAAAATAAGAATGATTCATTATTAAAAGCCTTAGTGACTTAAAATAGCATAGGATAAGGAAAATTTCTAATCACTTAATTCCAAATAAAATCTTTGATAAAATTCAAATTACATTCCAAAAAGAAATCTGAGAAAAATAAAAGCGAATGATTCTTTCTTTATGTGATTGTAATATTCATCTCAGCATCGTGCTCAAGAGTAAATGAGAAAATTTTTCCTTGATATCAAGAACAAGAAAAGAAATTTCATTGTTCATCAAGTAACAAATAATGCATTTAGACAAAGGAACTAAAAGGAATCAATAAAAGAAAGAAGGTTAACATATAGTCATTTACAGATGTGCCAGTATGCATGAAAAACATAATCAACAGAGGGTAAAAATCTAGCAATGGTTAGATTTTCTTTAGTATTTTCCATAATTTTCATTAACAAAACGGATCCGTGGTTTCCTCTGCAGGGACTATCTATGGAATAATAATTGCTGGCTTTGCAAATGTAATTTGGAAATTCTGTCTTCTTTTTGTTTTAAACCATTTAAGAAGACTGAGTTTATCTGATCTTTGAAGGCCGAACAATTTACATGTTAAAAAAATCAACAACAACAAGAATAAAATACTATGACTGAAAAAATTCCTGGCAGGAATCCAGTAGTCAATATTATCCAAAATTCAATAGCTACTTTATACAAACAATAACTAGGTAAACAATATAATGGGCCAGAAAATGCTATCTGCAACTGCAGATACCTATGAATAAATTTCCAAAAGAGATATGTAGAACATATACACACCACAGAGAAGAAAACCAAATGTTAAACTTCTACTGAGGGCCACAAAGATGGTTAATAAGGGAAAATACATGTCGATGTTGGCTAGAAAATGTCAGAAGTGATGTAATGTCAACAACTACATTTCTAAATTTAATAGAATCTCAATCAAAAACACTAAAAATATCTGGAACACAGAGGAACAAGGCTTGAAAAGAAAAGGTGGCTAACTGTTAAGGTTACTAAGAGAAACTTAAAAAAAAGATTAATGTAAATAGTTACGCTTTAATCAGGATTTTAAGAAATTTTAAATTATAACACTGAAAACAGTCTTTTCATGGTAGAAGACCAAACAGACATAGCAATTAAAAAGAATCTAGAAATCAATCAAAATACATAAGGGGGGTTAGTCTATAAGAAAGACGGCATTTTTAACCAATGGAGAAAAGATGGGTTGTTTAATAAAAGATATTTGAAAAATAGACCAATAGCTTGAATGCTTAGCAGTATTACTACTAAATTCCTTACAATAAAATGAATTCCAGAATAAAATATTTAAATGTTTTTGAAATTTTTAAAGACAAGTATACAGTAAGAAAAGCCAAATGATAATAAATAAATACAAGTATTTGTGTATAATACATTTGACAAGTTGCTAATCCCAAAATATATTTTGATCAAATACCATCTAATAAAACACTATTTTTGTTTTAATTTTTAGTTCTGTAATTATTAAGTAGAATTTCTTTACATGTATTCGTGTGTGTGTACGTACTGGGGATTGAACTCAAGGGTATTCTACCTCTGAGCTATACCTCCAGCCCTGTTTTTTATTCTTTATTTTGAAACAGGGTCTCACTAAGTTGCAGAGTGCCTCACTAGGTAGCTGAGGCTGGCTGCCAACCCGGATCCTTCGGTCCCAGCCTCCCAAATGCTGGGATTACAAGTGTGCCCCACCACGCCCCGCTGTCTATTTATATTTTTGGCCTGTTCTTATAATTTGTTCATTTTTACATTGTATTTTTCTGTTGCTATAAAGAAGCTCTCTATTAACCATTGGTTTGCCAGATGTGTTACACACATTTACCCAATTTGTTTCTTTTCTTTTTATACCAGCTTATAATAGTATAAAAATTAAAAAATGTATGTGCTCGTATCTTTTTTCACAGAATATAGATTTAATATCTTGTTTAAGAAGGCATTTGCCCTATCTAGATTATATAATAATAGGTAATTATATTATAGCAGCTACATAAAACAAGTGCAATATATTCATAGGTCTTTGAAGTGAGCACTAACATTTGTTTTCTTTCCAAAGAATCAAATATCCTACACAATATATCGAATAATCCACTCTTCCCTCACTTATTTGAGGCAAAGTTTTGAAAGACTCAATTGCTGTATACTCTTGGGTCTGTGCAGGACTTACATTGTGTGAAATTGCTTCCATGCCAGCATCATGAACTTTAAATTGCAGCAACTTCTCTATACTAAGAAGGCAGAGAGCCACCACATTCATCATTCCTCCTGTTGGAAATATTATCTATTTTTGCATAGGCTTTTTATTCTCATGGATAAATGTTTGAATCAATTTGACACGTTTTCTCAAAATTCTATGGGAGTTCCCACTGAAATGTCATTGAATTTAAGAGATTAGTTTGCAAAAGACTCACACATTCCAATGTGGTCTTTCTGTCTAGGAGCCTGGTTGGCTCTCCATTTACTTAGCTCTTCTATATCTCTCCGTAAAGTTTCAAAAAGGTCTTGTACCTTTGTAGCTAAATTTATTCTTAGCTGTTTTAATACTTGCTGTGGTCAATGCCAATGAAATCATTTTTATTTCTCTAAGTATTATAAGAGTATAAGGAAGCCATTGATTTTGCACATTTAGCTTATATCTCTTTAGTGAATTATCCATTATTCTATTAAACTATCACCATCTTATATTTAAGTGTTTTACACAATTAACCCTTCCTATTGACATATCTGCACCATTTTTCTGTCCCCCATAAACAATGCCTAATTTATCTTTTTTTCTGTTACTAAAACATTATGATGCTAGGCAGGCTTGGTGGCACATGCCTACTTGGGAGGCTGAGACAGGAAAATCACAGTTTCAAAGGCCAGCCTTAGCAACTTAGCAAGACTCTCAGCAACCTAGTCAGACTCTATTTCAAAACAAAAAATAAAATAAAATAAAATAAAAAGGACTGTAGCTATAGCTCAGAGCTAGAACATCCCTAGGTTCAATCCCCAGTACAAAATAATAATAATAATAATAATAATAATAATAATAATAATAATAATGCTAAACACTTTAATTTAATGAGTGATAATTCTTGAATCTCCATTCCAATCTTTCCCATAAGCTACAGGTTGAATTTTCAACTGCTTGCTAGACATTTTTACATCTATTTTCTTCTGACACCTCAAATCCAACAATTCTCACTTAAAAACCATCTTTTCTGAGCCAGGCATGATGGTACACGCTTGTAATCCCAGCATTTGGGAGGCTGAGACCAGAGGATCCGGGTTCATGGCCAGCCTCAGCTACCTAGTGAGGCACTCCGCAACTTAGTGAGACCCAGTTTCAAAATAAAGAATAAAAAAATAGGGCTGGGGGTATAGCTCGGAGGTATAATGCCCCTGAGTTCAATCCCTAGTACCACAAAAAAAAAAAAAAAATCTTTTCTTTTCCTCTCCTCTCTCACATCTAGTTCCCCCACTGCCTCCATGACAAAATCTAAATTTAGCCTTGTATTCAAGACTCACCGCAGTCCTCTCCACTCACCTCAATTCAGGTCATCTTAGCTCCCACTGTCTGTGAGTGGAGACAGAGAGGGATTCAGGCACCCCTGACTCATTGGAGGAGGGGTACTCTCTGGAAAAGGATCAAAGGGAGTGGGATTGGGCAAGGGAAGGACCCGGGCAAAAATGTGGTCTTGGCTCCGATCTGGCTTCAGCCCGATTCTAGAGCTCTGGAGTGAGAACTGGAACCACCTAGCTCGCCTCACCTGGAGACAAGGGGAGCTGCTTCCCTAGGCTGGAGAGGTGGAGCGGTTTCTCATTCTGCTGACAGAGGTTCTCTGAGAAAGGGCACAGCTGTGATCATATGAGCAATCAACACTCACCACAGCTGGGAGAGGATGTGTGACCTATTGAGGCAGACTGGATAGCCCAGCAGCATCTCCTACCATCCCTCCAAACGTATCTCACCTGGTTGCCCTCAGTTCATCAATGGAGAATATTTGGTGTTTTTCCAACATGCCCTGTCCATCTACCATTCCATGCCTTTCCTGTGGTAACATTTCTACCTTGTGCCCAACTACCCAAGACCTCCACAACCTCTGATAAAGTCCAATCCTTCCTCTTCTGTGAAAGTTCTCTATTCTTCAAACCAGAATTTATTAACCTTTTGTTTCCAAGAGGAGAGTGATGTGCCTCCCTTGTCACATTTATTTTGTGTGCTTTTTAATATAGTTAAATGTACCCCCTCTTTTTCCTTCCTCCTAGCTCAAGGTGGAAGCCATTCGTTTTATTCTACCATTTGTAACAAATAATTAAAATCATCTGTTTCACCCAAAGTCTATAAATGCCTTTGGTGTGAAAACAGTCTTAGTCATCTTCTTTTTTTTTTCATTCCCTTAGTACCTAGCATGAAAGCCAATAAATGTTTACTGAATTCAGTCAAATCAAGTATCATATTAAAAAATTAAAAAGCAACTTTTTTCTATCTGGTCCATCTGGCATGGAAATAAAGAGACCAATTCCTTGTTTGCTAGCTTTCTTTTTATTCTTTTCCTCGTCTCTCTTTTATAATTCTACTAACCCTTAAATATAAACATTTTATTCAGTTAGTCTAGATTTTTTGTGTACTCACATATATCATAATTCAATTGATGACCTATTATAATTCAATCTTTTATATCTTTGAATGGTGATTATTGAGAAATCAAGAGTTTTATGCTGTTTTTAGTTTTACCATCAATTCCTTTCACTACGTGGAGATCACTTTCTCCTGCTGAAAATATCTGATCCAAAATTTTGTCCAAAAGCATGTCTTTCAAAATCTTCTTATATCAAGTAGTTTACATTGTTGTTGTTTTTAATGTGGATACAAAACTTGAACCCTCTATGTAAAAAGTAGACTCATTTATATAGAGATTTGGAAATTCAGAGGTTAAGTTGACTCCTGTCTCAGCCTCCCAATAACTGGGATTACAAGCATGCAGCACCATGCATGGTGCTCACAGGGGCCCATAGGTCAAAATGTAGACCTTTCAATATGGCTTGCAAGGTCCTCTGTGATACAGTCTTTCCTTCAACACACAGTATTACTGGAGCTATAGGAAACTGATCAACTAACTGTATTTTCTCAGTGTCTCTTATTGAGTCTTTAACATACTGTTTCTAAATCTTGGAAAAGTGCCAGCACCTTCGTATCCTTGTATCCAATGAATCTTTCAGGTCTTCCTCTCCTCCATTTTCCCAGACATCTCTAGATCATTTAGGTGCTCCTTCCTTCATTGAGATGCCTAAAGTACCCTCCACTTCTATTTACCATGCTGAATTGTAATGCCTGTTTCTTGATCTGCAATAAACTGCCACTCCCCCTCAACCTGCATGAACCTTCCTCCTTTCTCAATTCTATTGCTTTCTCATAGCATCTGTCACTTTCTAACACATAAATTCACTCAATGTTCTCTCCCAGCTATGATGGAGCAACTGGTGTCATAAATAGCACTACTCAAATAAACACCTATAAAAATGTGAAAATATAGAAAGCAAGTCCTTTCAGATACTGGACAATAGACAGCACAGATTATGGACCCTGGGAGAAGCGTAATTTCTAGGTGAGCCCTGCAATTTCCCTGTCTTTCTGTCTGCAAATGTTTTGTACACTACAAGACAAGGGGTTAGAGCCTACCAGAACACAGTGGTCTGGCTGCACCGAGAAGAAGAAAGAGGTTAGACTCCTGGCCACATAGAGCAGAAGCTGCTGAAAAGTTCCTGGGAGCTCACTTGAGTCATTCACTACTCAACTGTGCCTGTGAGGACAAAGGCGAGAACGGAGAGCGGAGCAGAGACTCGGGGGTGGCCCAGGGCCAAGAGCCACTAAGAGTCACGAGGAGTCACCAGGGGCTGATGGGAAAATGTCTAGCAGACTTTTGTACTTGCCAGCAGGGCTGCAGAAAGAGAGGAGAGATGGGGACAGAACTTTTTTTTTTTAAAGAAATGATATCTGAAGTTATTCCAATCTTGAAATTATAAAACAAAACTACCAAAGTGCTCACTTGATTGTAAGCAACACCTGTTTTTAATTAAAAAAAAAAAAAAAAAAAAAAAAAACAGCACGCAGTAACCTAGAGAAATCCTGTTTCAAAACAAAAAAAAAAGCCGGGCGTGGTGGCGCACGCTTGTAATCCCAGCATTCGGGAGGCTGAGACTGGAGGATCCGGGTTCGCGGCCAGCCTCAGCTACCTAGTGAGGCATTCCGCAACTTAGTGAGACTCGGTTTCAAAATAAAGAATAAAAAATAGGGCTGGGGGTATAGCTCGGAGGTAGAATGCCCCTGAGTTCAATCCCCAGTACTGCAAAAAAAAAAAAAAAAAAAAAAAGTAGGGCTGGGGGTTTAAGTCAGAGGTAGGATGGCCCTGGATTCAATTCACAGTACCACAAAAGAAAATATGAGGAAAAAAAGGAGATTATTTCTAAATAGTTTGTAAGCTAACATTAAAACCAAGGTAAAAAGAAAAAAAAAAAAAACCTTAAAGAAGCCAGAAAGAAAATGAAAGGACACATTACATGTGTAATTATTATATACCGGGGAAACCAAGTAATAATTATCTCCACAAACAATAACAATCACAAATAATAAAAACCAGAAGAAAATGCCATGATATGTGCAAAGTGCCACCCATGAATTATATACCTAGCAAAAATATCCTCCAAAAAACTAAGGCAAACTAAAAATATTTCAAGATGAATAGACACTAAGAGAAGTTATCACCACACATTTGCTCTACTTAATAAGTTAAAGGAAGATCTTCAACCCATAGGAAAGGACACTGAGTGAGAAGAGAAAGGATAAACCTAGAACTTTTGTTGTGCGAGAAGGCAAAAAAGTATGCAAAGAAAGATGTGAAAATGGCAAAAGGACTCAGTAGCCAGCTAGAAGGCCAGCAGGATAAATTGAAGGAGCAAAATTAATAATGGCAGCCATTGATTATAAATGACTATAATGACTATGATCTAAAATTAGAAATCACGAGTCCAGCTGGATGCAAATAAATGAACGAATGGATTCAAAGTTTATGATGAAAAGGATATTTGCTTAGTTCCAAAGCACATCCTGTAAAATACTTTGTGTAGGGGGATGGGAGGGTACTGGGGATTGAACCCAGGAGTATTCTACCTCCAAACATATCACAGCCCTATTTTATATTTAATTTTGAAACAGAGTCTTGCTAAGTTGCTGAGGCTGGCCTCAAACCTGCGATCCTACTGCCTCAACCTCCCAAGCACTGGGATTACAGATGTGCACTACCATGCCTGGCTCTTACTAATCATTAAGGAGAGAAAGAGTAACTTCACAGTAGAGAATCCTAGCACTTAGTCATGGGACAGGTTGAAATTGTGCACTGGTTAATGTAATACAACAAGGAAGACACAGCTTCTCCTCTGCAACATTCTTACCAAAGATGCATAATCTGAGCCATATGATAAAACATTGGGGGAAATATTGAAGGGCCTTCCTACAAAAATAACTGGCCTTTAATTTCCATAATGGTCAAGACCAAGGAAACTAAGAGTGTCTAAGAAACTGCTCCAGACTGAAGAAACATGAAAACTAAAAGCAACACCTGATACCAGAGTGGACACTTTTGCTTTCTATGACACGTATTACTGAGGCAACTGACAAAACTTGATTGAGGTTTGAAGATTATGTGGCAGTAATAAATCAACATTCATTCCCGGATTTTGATGGCAGTATTGTGTGCAGGAGTGTCCCGATTTATAGGAGATGTGCACAAATGGAAAGTATAATTCGATCGAACGATCCAATCAAAAGGCAGAGATGGTCAGACCAGATTTTTAAAAAAGCATACTTTATACCATATACTTTAAAATTTCATAAATATATATTTGACAATGTTTTCAAATGTCATGTTCTTGTCTCCCCTGCTCCCCACACTCCAGTAGAATGCACATCTAAGAATGTACATTGAGAGCCAGGGACGGTGGTGCACACCTGTAATCCCAGTACTTAGAATGCTGAGACAGGAGGATCGCAGGTTCCAGGACAGCCTCAGCATCATCGCAAGGCTTTCAACAACCTAGCAAGACCCTGTTTCCAAACAAACAAACAAATAAAAAACATGAAATGGGCTGGGGGTGTAGCTCAAAGGTAAAGTCCCCCTGAGTTCAATCCTTAGTACCATAAGAAGACAAAGAAGATGAAGACAAAGACAATGATGAAGAATTTACATTCAGAATGTTTCTCAAGCTCCTCAGAACTAGTAGGAGTTCTGCACATAATACGTGCTTACATTTGTCAAACAAATGATTAAAAATCCCCTCAGACTATAACCTCGTGAGGACACCACCAATGTTTCCTGTATCATATTTTTCCAGGGGTCGAGCAAGAGGAATGAATGCCCTCACTAAATGTTGGTGAAAGGAATAAAAACATTTGGTTACTTGCTTTGCCTATATGGAATGAGGCTAAATTCACATTTAATTTCTTGCCCTTATTTTGAAAAAGAAATGAAAAGCTAAATCCAAATGAGGCCATAATTTGTTTTAAAAAAAATTGTATGACTGTTTGAACATAGAAATATACATTTACTAAGTTATCTATTATCTGCCGCTACCCTTATCAGAAGAAAGGCACTATAAATGGAAACATTTTACTAGGGTTTTTATTTCTACCAGAGTAGATATCTTGGGTATTGATTACCAAATGTTCATGATAATAGCCATGAAACTTCATTACCACTAAAAATGCTGGGCCCAGCAAAAACCTCTCTTACAGAGGTTTTGGGTTTCTTACAAGATATGCTGATAACATGAATTAAAATATCTTTTTAAGTATACCCTGCCCTGATTTTATTCTTGCTGGTATTTCATGCATGAGAAAAAAAAGAGGAAAAAAAAAAAAAAAAAAAGAATTTGCTTTCCCATTGCAATCCAATACAGATTAAATCAATTTCAGTTTTCCATAGAAATGAAGTTTTTAAGTCAAAATAGGAAATAATCTGGATTTTTTTTTAAAAATATGTTTAATTGGCTCTTTTGTAACTGCAATTGTTTTTAGCTTTTGAATTGGCTTATTACACACATACCAAAAAATGCACACATTATGAGTGTCCAGCTGAATACATTTTCACAAAATGAACATACCAGTGTAGCCAGGACCTCAATCAAAAAATGGAACATGATCGGTACTCCAAAAGTCTGTTATTTACCCACCCAGCCACTTTGCTTCCCTTCCTCCCTAGAGATATTTCTTCTTCTGACTTGCAATATGGTAAACAGGTTTTCCCAGCCTTTAAGTTTTACAAATATGTTTTCATACGGTTTGTATAACTTTTGTATCTGGCTTCTTTCATTCAATATTATCTTTTTTTTTTTTTTATCAAGACTAGCTTTCCATCTTAAATTGAAATGATTGCATTTTGTATGATAAAATATGACCAAATATTACCCTGAAAGTAATTCTCTTCACAAATAATGTACATTTTGGTGAAATCAAATGGACCAAACGTTACAACATCACGAAAACAGGTGCTGAGCATGAGAGTTGCTAAATCAGATTTTTAATTAATGTAATAAGAGCTTTCAAACTAGAACTCAGTCAAGTGATCTGAATTCATTGCTGAGAAGTTATTTTCCTTTGCAAGTCGCTCTATCTAAAAATTATCATAGACATAGAGAATGATTTTTTTTTTTCCCCAAGGTTCTCCCAATGTGTCTCACATTGCTCTTTGGTGTTTGATTTGAAGTGGGCTATTTGTAGAGAGAGCCATGCATCTGTGCATCGCCGCCGGAGTAACATATACAGTCTATTGGTCCTTCCCTTTCATTAGGCTGTCACTGATACTATAGAGTTTTACAGATTACAGGTTTTGCCTAAAGCTACAGTCAGCTCTCTTACCCAGTAATTGGATAGACAGATTTGGCTCAGCTCAGCAAGTCTGTACTTCTGTATGCAAAAGAAACTCTGAATTGAAATACAGCAGCCTCGCCAGGTCAGGATAAACAGGCTCTGTAGTGGAAGTTTAGAGAAGCACCTTTATAAAAAATAATCATTTTTGGTTCCATTTCCACATCCTCATTAATTGAGTTGCAGAGCTTATGGCTACCTATGTATTATTCTGCATTGAAAATAATCATCCAAAATATTGACTTTGATTAGAATAATTTCTGAATGCTAAACTTCAAAATGTTGTCTTAATTAAAAATGGATGTTTCCCAACTTTCTGTATCCAGGTGTGTGCAAAATGTGAAGATTTTTTAGACCATGATTTTTTTGTTGTTGTTATTTTTCAGACATAACATGGCTATAAAAAGAAGTTGATCACATGAGCGCCAAGAGCTGCTTTTTGATTTCCAGAACTCTGAAATCCAAAGTGAATTTGCTCCTGGTGCACTTGCTCTATAATAAAACTTAAATCTGGAGCATTCTAAGCAATAAATTTATGTACAGTGTGGGTGAGCTTGTGACTCCATTAAAACCTCTACTTCTTCACTTCATAAATTTGCTTCTACATTGGCCCCAAAGTCTAAGGCTCTCTTAGGCTGTTTTAATTTTCAAAGGAGAGGAAAATTTCAACTTGCAAAAATAAACTGTCACAGAAAACTTTCCATTTCTAGCCCCCGGGGGCAGTTGAAGGAGTGAAAATGTGCCTGATACCCCTTCCTTCCTTTGCTTTAGGTGGCTCCAACTGTGTTACTGATACTGAAATTTAAATACAATTGCTACCTTAGCACTGCCAGCCAGTCTGTTAGAAGTTGCCTCCTATTACTCTCCTGGCCCCAAAAAAGGGGCTAGTGTCTCTCACAGAGTTGAGCATTGTTAAAAACAGAAAGCTTTTGAAAATGGAGATTCTTAAAACAGATTGAAGGTGATTAAATCACCTCCCTCCTTCAATTCTTCCACCAGCCTCTCTCCTGTCAGCATCTCCAAAGGAAAGCTTGGCAGAGGGCCAAAAGGTACCGGCTATTTAGTTCTTTGCCCAAGTGGGGAAGATCCCTGTGAGCTGTGGTCTCTGCTTCCCTCTCCATGACAAAAAGTATTTTAAATATGGATCCTGGCTCTCTGCTGTTGAGCCTTGTGCAAGTCTTTTAACTTTTCCAAACCTCACTGTTATCAGCCATGAAATGGGAACGATGCCTCTTACCTCATAGGATTTGGGGGTAGTATATGTGTGGGCACCATGAGGTCTTGCTGAAGGAAATTGAGACCAAACCCAGAAAGCACAAAATCGGGGAGAAATGCCTCTACCCATCCCCCTGTCCCCAGCCCATAAATGTACCAAATCTGACCTGGTGACAAGCTCACCAATCGGCAGGATACACAACTGTTCCTGCACTCACTCTCTTCCTAACCCCATAAAAAGCCCCAAGTCAAGTCTGTAAGGAAGTGGGCTTCTCATGGGCTCGTTCCCCAGTGAGTTGCTCCCTCCCAGGTTTTATCCCCAATAAAGCCTGTCCCTTGCTGTCCAGCTGTGTCCCTTTTGTCCCTATATTCCCTTACAGTATGGAGCCCTTGGCAGTATAATAAATCTTGGCTATTGTGACTACATTTAGGACGCTAGGATGGGGTGGCCCAGGCTGTGCACAGTCCACTGGGAGCTCCATTTCCTCTTCTTCCATCCCATAGTTAGGCTGTAAACCCCAAGCTTTCTTGTAGGAAGGAGAGGGCACATGGGTCACCAAGTTTCAGCCAAGAGAAGGGGAACAAAAAGTAGGTCTGGCCAGGCATGGTGGCGCACACCTGTAATCCCAGTACTTGGGAGGCTGAGACAGAAAGATCACAGGTTGGAGACCAGCCTCAGCAATTCAGCGAGATTCTTAGCAACTTAGTGAAACCCTATTTCAGAACAACAATTAAAATAAATAAAATAAAATAAAATGGGCTGCGTGCGAGTGTAGCTCAGAGGGAGAGTGCCTCCGGGTTCAATCCCCAGTATCATACACAAAGAGAAAAAAAAAAAAAGTTGTTCTGCCATTAAGCTAACTTTTTTTTAAAAAGTTGGTACCCTCCTCCCCTGCTTTTCCCCTTGCACCCAGATGCAAAAGATTGAGTCCCAAGGAGGTGGAGGAGCCAGATAGAAGCCAGAGTCCCAGAAGAACTGCCAGAAGAGCATGCCTCCACTACACCCTAGTCAAGAACAACTTCCCTGGACTGTTCTTTGTGCCATTATTTATTTGGGGGCCTGTTTGTTACTACAGCCTACCTTGCTAATTAAAGCAGCTGGCAGAGAGCCAGGATTCACATGGAAAGTACAAGAGGTCCGTTGAGTCAGCAGTCCTCACTGTAAAACAAAGGAGAAATTTTCAATGGATTAAATGTCTAGCTCAGGCTTCCTCCTACATCTCCACGGATGTTCTCTCTGGAGCTGCATTTTCTTCCAACACTGTTCACTCTGCATAGCTCCCAGATACATGTGTGTCTTCTCTGTCTCCTGGACCCAATTTTCATTAATACAGCCAAAACAACATGCCATTTTGGGGAGGTATAGAGGAATGTGCTATTTAAATCCCCTAGGAAAGTGGAAGCAAAATCGTTTAGTTTTTTGATTCTGAGAATGTCAGTAAAAATATTTATGGGTTAGCTGGGTGTGGTGGTACACACTTATAATCCCAGCACATGGGAGGCTGAGACAGGAGGATTGCTATGTTTGCAACCAGTCTCAGCAACTTAGTGAGAACCTCTGCAACTTAGTGAGACCTTGTTTCAAAATAAGAAATTCATTTCATTCTGTTTGAGACTAGGCTATATAAATTCGTGCTTGTTCGAAGATATACACTAGCTTCCCATTTACAGAAGATACACTTCCTAGTTTGATCCTTGCTGGGTACCCAAGTCCTGTTCCTTTTCTGGAGGATAACCCTAGCTTAGAGTTCACGCGTGAGTCAATGGTGATTAGATGCCTCAAGCTCCAATAAAGGACGCCCTTCCCTGCCCCAGTAATAAGCTTCGCCCACTTGCTCGAATGTTCTGTGACTCAGACCTTATTCCCAAGTCAGAGATTGTTAATATCATAAAGTACAGTATCAATAAGGTTATGTTTCATGAGTTAATACACCTAGCTAAAAGCACTGCTAAAAATAATATCATTAGGCCGGGCATAGTGGTACACGATTGTAATCCCAGCATTTGGGAGGCTGAGACGGGAGGATCTGGGTGCATCGCCAGCCTCAGCTACCTAGTGAGGCACTCCGCAACTTAGTGAGACCCTGTTTCAAAATAAAGAATAAAAAATAGGGCTGTAGGTCTAGCTCGGAGGTAGAATGCCCCTGAGTTCAATCCCTAGTACCGCAATATATATATGTATATATACCCCCCATATAATGACATATATATATATATATACATATATATATATGTATATATATATATATATGTCATTATATGGGGGGTGCACACCTACAAAAGCTTCACCTAAAACACATAGGAATCCACAAAAGGGTCCCCTCTTCCTCTCCAGCACCTTCATCAACATTTCAGGTCTCCTTGGCCATAAAACAAAGACTATCAGTGGTGAAATTTATGCAGTTTAACTATGGATTAATTCTTAACCTAAAGAATAGCAAACACTCAGCAACCACCCAGTGAAACGAAGCCACATAAGTGCATGGAATTTCTTAGAGGGTTACCAAGAACAGTGCTAAACCCGGGGTAGCTTTATTAATGCAAAACACTTTGGAACAAAAACAAGAGCAAAACCTGAGTTTCACTACCTAAGGCAAATTTCCTTGTCTTTTAATGTTTTAGAAAATAGTTAAGATTTCCACAAAAATGTCATATATGGGAGATTCAACCTGCCCCAAACCAATGTCTATCTGTGCCAGTCATGTAAAGACAGCAGAGGAGACTCAGCTACCACTAGAAAAATGCAAATTTGAAGGCAGATTTGAACACATTAAGTAACCATCCTGCACCAATCCGAAAGCAAACTCAGGCTTCAGTGCATTCTTAGCAATGACAAACTAAGACCACAACTCACTTTGCTAAAAGGAGTAGCTTTAAAATGTTCTCATTAACATCCAGGAATGAAAACCCTGAAATTTCATAACCAACAATATGTAGGAAGCCATTATCTGAAGCGTAAGCAACTGCATAGTGCTATTTTAATTATGCATCACAGGGAAACTGTGATTGTGTCCTCGCCAGTATTTTATTAGAATGTCAATTCAACTGAATTACATCCCGTGGGAAAGATTAGCATGGATTTTAGTATGGATGTGTGAAAGTGTTGCTGTGCCCAGGCCAACTTTTAAAACTTGTGTGCTAATGAGAGCGAAAATGGAAAGAGAAGTGTGAGATTCTCCAGTCCAAGAATCCTGCAGCCATTCTCCCTCCCTTCCACCATAATCCTCACTCCATTGGCAAATGGTATACGTTGAACACAAGGGCTGCTAGACAGCAGCCCTGAGCTTCATGCATTGTGAGAGAAGCAAAGGGATTCGGGGCAAGTATGTTCAAAGAATTGCTTTTCAGCTCAAAAGAAGGAGGGAATTAAACATCGTACCATACGGCTAGTGGTACGATGGCTACTTCCAATAAAATAGACATTTATTTGAATCGAAAAGTTTAATCTTCCCCCAAAGAAGCTTTGAGATGTGGGGTTATCTAGGATAATACCCACACTCTACTGAAGAAGCAGAGGCTGAAAATAGGGTTACTTGGACGGCAAGTTAGCAGCAGAGAAAGGTATCAGGTCTCCCCAAAATCAGTCCAGTGCCCTTCTTTTTATAGTATTATAATAGCTTCTAGACAGTGTTTCAGCACGTTCGTTTCTTTCTTTCTTTTAACTTGCAATTAAGGGAAAATACTGAGTATTTGATACAGGTATTTCTTTGACCAAGAAAAAAAATAGGACTAAGTAAAGAAAACGGGTAAAAATGGAAGGGCTGTATTGGTCTTTCTTTTTGTTTTGTTTTGTTTTGTTTTTAGTACTTGGAATTGAACCCAGAGGCAGTCTATCTCCAAGCTACACCCCCAGCCTCTTTTATATATTTTTTTTAAATTTTAAAACAAGGTCATGGTCAGTTGCTGAACCTGACCTCAAACCTGCAATCCTCCTGTTTCAGCCTCCCAAGTACTGGAATTACAGATGTTTGCCCCCAAGCCTAGCTAAAACCTTTTCTCCCCCCACCCCACTCCATTTGCAGGACAAATAAAGCTTATAGGCTCCTGATCTTTGAAAACTAGCTAACAGGACCCCTGGGGGGGGGGGGAAGCCCGTGAGCTGTTTCTGCTGAGGTTCTTAAGTCACCTTCAATTCTTTGTTGATTTCAGAAGTTATCGCTGGCTACCCAGGTCACAATTAAAATCACTTAAGGAAACTCAACGTGGAGTCCCTTCTCTGCTGACTGGGAGGTCCTAGAGTCCAGAGCAGACCCACCCACCCTCCTGGATCCTCAGGCCCTCGCTGCACAGGGACCCCAGCAGAGGGCGGTGGGGGAGGAGGAGAGAAATGTCTGTGCTCCCCGGAAAAAAATCTGGGGTGTGCCATTCTGGAACCACTGGCTCAGGCAACCCCCACACCACCCCCAAACACACCCGGCCTCGCTCCTGCTCTGACCTCAGGCTCCTCCTGGGAAGGAGCACCGAGGTGGGCCCGCGTGGGAAGAAGGGTTTTGTCGCCCCCTCCTGCGCCGGGCGGTGCAAAGGCCTGGTGATCCGGGAATGGTGGGCGCAGGTGCGGTTCTGGGGGAGTGGGAGACAGATTTACTGAAAATACCAAAGCGTCATTGCCAGTGTAGACGCCACTCTTGCCTTAACTCAGGAGCGTCCAGGCAACCTTGGGCGATGCAGTTCTCCCAGCGCCGCAGCGCGGCGGTCCCTTGCTCGGTTCTAACGCCCAACTCACCCCGACTCCCGAATCTCTCCCTGGTCTCCTCCTCTCGCCCGCCCCCTCCTGCGCCCCGGTCCAGAGATCCACATCTCTCCGCACCCCAGCTCGCTGAGCCCCCTCCTCTCTTCCCCCCGGTACTGGGCCGGGGTGGACGGGGCGCGGCCGTCCCTCCTCCTCTCCCAGCCCCGGCTCCCCAGGTCCCCACCCTGCGCCCTTCCCCAGCCCCTACGCCCTGCCTGGGTGCTCCTGGGGGCCTCTTCGCCCTCCCCAGGTGGGACCCCCACTCTTTGGCCCCCGAGCTCCACCCTCCGTCCCTCCCGGTCGCCAGCCCGGGCTCCGCCGCCGGGTGACTCCCGGACAGGCGCCTCCCACGCCGGGCGCCAGGCTCGGGCAGCGGCGGAGCCCAGGCTAGGGCCGGCCTCGAACCCCCGAGCGAGCGAGCGAGCAAGCAACGCCGGGACCTTCCCCAGGGCCCCCGAGCCTCACGTCCCGGCCAGGACTGCGGCGCCCCGGGAGGCTGAGGGGAAGGCAGGACAGCGATCCTGGCTCCTGCCCACCCGCCCCTGGCTGGTCCTCCGCGGGCCAACAAGGTGGGGCTGGTCTCCGCAGAGCTACCGCTCAGACACTCCCAGTTACCTCCGACTTACACCACTACACCCGCAGAAGTATTCTTATTTATTTATTTATTTATTTATTTATTTATTTATTTATTTATTTATTTATTTATTTATTTATTGGGTGTGTTACTGGGGATTGAACCCAGGGGCATTCTATCTCCGAGCTACACCTCTAGCCCGAGCCCCCCCCTCCCTGTTTTTTTAAACAGGGTCTCACTAAGTTGCAGAAGGGCCTTGCTAAATTGCTGAGGCTGGCCAGGAACCTGCCACCCTCCCGTCTCAGCCTCCCAAGTACTGGGATATAGGCATGTGCCACCACACCCAGCTCTTCCCTGCTTTTTTTTTTTTTTTTTTTAAGAAAAAATAAATAAATAAAAATAAAGATACAGCCAGCATGCACATTCCCTCCAGACACTACCCCAGTTACCCATCAGAACCCCCCTGTCCTGGCTGGTAAGCCCAAGTACAGTATTTTAGTGCTTGAATTGCAGGGAATCATAGAATACACTCTTCTACCTTCATGTTTTGTGTGATGTCTCCATATTTTTGCCTGGGTTTGAAGATGGTTGATTCTCATGGCAGTATGGTATCTCTTTGTGTGATTATTCCCCAACTTGTTTATTCTTCCTGTTTCAGTGAAAATTTGGGTAGTTTCCAGTTTTGTAGTTGTCGTAGACAGTGCTGGAGTGAATGCAAATTCTAGTACGTAACCTTTGGGGGACAATTTTGCATTTCTATAGATGGACAGGACACTTAGGAATGGAATCTCCAGGTCACAGAAAGGCATCTATCTGCTCAGGGTTAGCAGAGGTGGCCACGGAGAATTCC
Source organism: Graphiurus murinus (assembly GCA_004027655.1). Classification (NCBI taxonomy): domain Eukaryota; kingdom Metazoa; phylum Chordata; class Mammalia; order Rodentia; family Gliridae; genus Graphiurus; species Graphiurus murinus. The sequence continues at coordinate 116,643 of PVLC010000438.1, read as the reverse complement.
AACGTGCTGGGTGCTGGGCATAGTTAGCTCTCTCTAGCAACTTCCGAGAACTCCTGTGGCTCTGAGATCCCGTATTTATTGAGGACCTACTATGTGCTGGGGTTAGCACAGTGAGCCTAGCGACTCAGCTCAAGGAGTCTTGACAAGAGAGGCAGAGAACCTGCGCATCAACAGACAGCTAATAGAAAAATGCTAGAACAATAAAATCTGGAGGAAGGAACTGAAACAGGCTGCTCAGAGAAGGCCTCTGGGGGAGGGATGTGAAAATTGAGTCCAGACCTCCAAGACCAGCAGGAATCTAGTAGAGACGGGCCTGGGGCATGCAGGCAGCCATTGTCTTTCGCCTCCACGTTTGCCAGGCTCCCCGGACTTGGGGAGGGGGAACCAGATTGCTGATTCCAGAGACTTCAAGTTTACTGGGAGGATGGAGAGCAGAGCAGGGGAAAGTCCCTGGAAAGCCCCTGGTGGGAACACCCATCCCCATCTCCCCATCTCTGCTGGTCTCTGAACTCCCACACACTTCTCTCCCGGGATCTTCCCACCTTCAATTGGATAATTAAGGCTCCCTCCGCTTTCTGTCTGCACTCCACATTTTGCCAAGTGCTGTACCACTTGGGGGGGGGAAAATCTGACTTCCAGTCATTGATGAGGCAGCCTGGGGTTAGAGACACTGGGAGGCAAGGGAATAGACGACGCAGAACCAGGCCAGGGACAGTGCGTGAAGGAGTGACTCCACCTCCAGGCTCTGGAGAACTTGTATTCTACCGGGCAGCCTTAGCTCCATCTAACACACTGGAAAGAGACGAGGCGCCCTGGGAGATAGCCAGCTCGCCCAAAGTCAGCAGTCAGCACTGGGGGAAGTTTAGATACACACCTGGAAATTGTCTAACTTTGAAATCCAGGGTCTTGGGTTTTCAAGAAGCAGAGCCTGCAGCAAAGATTTCTGCCGGGACCTTTTTGGTGGGGAGTGTTTTCAGGAGAAAAGGAGGGAACCAGGATGGGCCGTGTTAGCCTAATCCTCAAGGAGCATAAAATGCATCACAGAGATAGTCTCCCTTTCAAGCAAATGGAGGGACTTTTGAGCCCACTGTAGGCCAGCCCTGGCTATTCTCTAGAAAGGGGAACATCTGTGGGTCCTTAGCCACCAATCCACCCCAGAGGACAAGAGTTGGATGTGCTGCCAACGGCATCTATTATATCCACCCTCAGTTCATCTTTGCCTCTCTGGGATGTCCAGAAGGCCCACGGCACTCCATGCTCTGAAACACCTCAGTCTTCCCACCTGCTACGGGCTCAGACTTTCCTTGTAACTCCATGGCTGGTTCCCACCCCCAGAGTTGACAGCTCAGTAGGGCTGGGATCTGATCATCTGCCTCCTAACAACCAGGTGTTACCTTGCTGCTCATCTGGGGACCACACGTGGAGATCCTCTGCCCCGAAGCATCATTTCAGTATCCTGGCGACACCTGCTCCCCAGTGACACCTCAGCTAGACCAGTAGGCCGGATCCTTCATCTTCACCACACCCTCCAGGCAGTATGTTTCCCAAGGATCACTGGACTGGTGGAATTACGAGAATCTACGGCAGATAACTTGGATACCCAAGTTCTCGTAGTCTCCTGGTGGATCCAAGGAGTCAATCCAACCAAAGAGGAACATTGGGAGCTAGTTACTGAACTTTCAAAACACACCCCTGCTATCACCCCTCTCCACCTTTAAAAATTGCTTTAAAAAAGCCCGGCGTGGTGGCGCACGCTTGTAATCCCAGCATTCGGGAGGCTGAGACCAGAGGAACCGGGTTCGCGGCCAGCCTCAGCTACCTAGTGAGGCACTCCGCAACTTAGTGAGACTCGGTTTCAAAATAAAGAATAAAAAATAGGGCTGGGGGTATAGCTCGGAGGTAGGACGCCCCTGAGTTCAATCCCCAGTACCACAAAAAAAAAAAAAAAATCGCTTTAAAAAAATCAACAAATTCACTCCAATGTGTAGTTGAAAATAAAATGTAATATTTCTGCATATCAAACACATACCTATTGTATGCAATACAACACCGAGTGCTTTCATATCTTTTTCTTTTATTCTCAAAATAATCTATTGAGGGTTTTTTTTGGGGGGGGCTGTTTGTTTGTTTGTTTATGTTTTTATCCAGAGACTAGAAAAAAGAAAACAGACTCTCAGAAGTTAGCTGACTTGCCCAAAAGTTCATACAATCAATTGGTGGTAATACCCGCTTTCCAGCCCACACCTACTAACTTCAAAAGCCTCTGTTCTTTCGACTGCTGTATTCCCACTTCTTTGCAGTTTGAGGGAAGATCAAGTCTTAAACCGAAGAAAGATTCTTCAGTGCCACAATTTACAAATGTGTTAGTCTCAGGATAGCTCCACATTCGCAAAAAGCATTGAGGGCCCCAAAGAGCCTTGGTTTTGCATGATATTTGTCGATAGCATCAGCAATATACAATGGAAAGTGAGAAATATTTCAGATGTTTTTTACTAACTCATTTAAAAATAGCAGTGATAAGCCATTACATGGTAAAGTAAGAAACATATTTTTATTAAAAGTGACTATGTTTTCCAAAAGAAAACAAGTAATAAAAAGAATACCATTGTTTTATGTTTCGGCAAATTTCTTGAATGCCTAGTTTAATAGTAAGACAGCTGAAGCTTCCTAGCTGCTCCTGCACTCAATCCGGTTCAGTATGTTGTTTGCACTGAAGTCTGGGACGAAAATCCAGCCTCACCCAGACTGGAAAGAAGTTTTCTGGAAATGGTCTTAGGGGAACTCTAAATCAGTTTGAGAGCTGTTGGTCTAATTATTAAATTTCAGGCTCAGAAAGTGATTGGAAGGCAATGGGGTTCAACCCCTTACTCCATCTAATTTTATAAGTGAGATTATTTTAGTATTTTATTTTTATTTATTATTTTATTTTATTTTTTGTGGTACTGGGGATTGAACCCAGGGGCACTCTACCTCTGAGATATACCCCCAGCCCTATTTTTTTATTCTTTATTTTGAAACAGGGTCTCACTAAGTTGCAGAGGGCCTCACTAAGTAGCTGAGGCTGGTCGCAAACCTGTGATCTTCCTGTCTCAGCCTCCCAAGTATTGGGATTACAAGCATGCACCACCAAGCCCACTCTATTTTAGCATTTTATTAATCCAGTGTGCTCATGGTATTCAAAGATAAGATAAACATAAAATATATTTTATTTGAAATCCTCTCTTTTTTTTTTTTTTTTTTTGTATGTGTGTGGGGGGGTACTAGAGATTACTGAACCCAGGGGCATTCTGAGCAACACTCCCAGCCCTTTTTATTTATTTATTTTTATTTCAAAACAAGGTCTCGCTAAATTGCCACGTGTTGGCCTCAGATCTGTGATCCTCCTGTCTCAGCCTCCCAAATCCTGGGATTATAGGTACATACCATGGCACCTGGGCTTCTTTTTCTGTTAAACCGCAGTCACTGCCAGCCCACTGACTTTGCAAATCCAGCAACAGCTTTTGCAGTACATTCGGGAAAGATTAAGCATCTCAGGGGTAGCAGGCAGTGTGCTAGACGCTGGAAACATAACAGCGGAACAGCAGCATTGCAGAACGCTCACAGTGACCGCCTGCCTTCTTAGGGCTCAGGGTGCTAAGTACAGACACAAGGAGGGGGCGGTGTCACAGAGGATAATGGGAGGTTTTGTGCAGAGAGGAAGTCTTTCCTGAGGAAGTGCTGAGCGAGGCCCAGGGATTCCTAGAAGTGAGTTCAACAGAGGTGGGACAGAAACAGGGAGTTCAGACAGCAAGGCTGAAAATGGTATGATATGGAAGCCAGAGAAATGAGGCAGCTTTGCCAAGGATTGGGTCTTCCTCCTGAAAGAAGCAAAAAGCACGTTTTAGGTGGAAAGAAATATGTTCTGGCAAGATCATGCAGAAGGCTTTAAAGTACAGTAGTCCTCCCTTATCCACGCAGTATGGGTTCTAAGACACTCCCTCACCGGCCTCCCTGCGGATGCTGGACATCTCAGAGAGTAGCAAACCCCAGATACACTTTTACAATGAGATCATATGAATATAAATTATAAAAATGTAGATTATTAAATCAAAATGTATTTTTCTATGCCTATGATAAAGATTAACTTATACAGTATTCACAGTAAGAGATTTAAAACAATAGTAATATAATGGAACAATTATAACAATATAAGGGAATAGAATTGCCAGCATCACCAGCCCTGCACTTTGGAGCCATTATTAAGTAAAATAAGGGTACCTTGAACACAGGCACTGAGACATCATGACAGCCAATCTAGCAATGACTAAAAGTGTGTATACGCCAGACAAAAGGATGAGTCATGTCCAAGGCAGGAAGGAGTGGGACCAGGATAGATTTCATCTTGCTACTCCGAATGGCCGCCATTGAAAACTCAGGAATTATTCTAGAACTTTCCATTTAAGGTTTTCAGACCAAGGTTGATGAAAGGGTAGAAAGCAAAACTACAGGTAGAGGGTACTACCATAGTCTAGGCAAGACAGGACAAGAACTTCAGTCCACTTGGGTAGAGGGAGAGGAAGACACATGTACATGTTTAGAAATGTCAGGAGATAAAACAGATAAGACTCTGGGCTGGGTTGGTTACCGGAAAGGAAAAGGCATCCAGGAGGCTCCCAGATTGCTGGGACATCTGTTGTGTACCCTAACTACCAGCCATGTGCCAGGCTCTGATGTCACAGCAGACAGGAATTAGGATTGAGTTTGATTAAGAGTAATGGCGGGGAAGCCGGGTGTGGTGGAGCACGCTTTTAATCCCAGCATTTGGGAGGCTGAGTTGCAGCCAGCCTCAGCTACCTAGTGAGGCACTCTGCAACTTAGTGAGACTCGGTTTCAAAATAAAATTCTTTATTTTATTCAAAATAAAGAATAAAAAATAGGGCTGGGGGTATAGCTCGGAGGTAGAATGCCCGAGTTCAATCCCCAGTACTGAAAGAAAAAAAAAAAAAAAAAAAAAAAAAGAGTAATGGGGGGGGCATTGCCTAAATGAGAACATTTTTTTCCCTTTCTCTTGTTCAACAGTCTAAACATCTGAGGTCCAAGACTCTCCTCCATGAAATTTTGACTCCTTCACCCCTGCTGCTATTCCAGGAGCAGCCTGCATTCCCAAGGTTCCCCGAGATGGCCATTCCAACTCTAGCTATTGTACCAATGTTCCAGCCAGCAGGAAGAAGTGAAGAATGAAAAATAAGGGACCAAGGATAAGGGAACTTTCCAGAGGCAATCACACAACACTTTTGTTTAGGTGCATTGCCTGGAATTTATTCACCTGAATAATTCTTGCAGAGAAGCTGCAAGGAATGCTGGGAAATGTCTTCTTCGTTGCCATGTCCAGGTAGGAATTCTGTTATTGTTGAAGAAGGGGAGAAAGATGTTTAGGGACAATCCAGTTTCTGCAAAGATGGAAGTAGATACATGGGTTATACTTTTGAGGGTTTAACACAGTTTAAGGTCAGTGGTTTCCATCTTGGGAATCTCAGTTTTCTTCATCTGTCAAACACAAGGGTTCCTACCTGGTGACCTCTAAAATCTCTTCTAGAGTACTAGGATACTACCTAACCTCCATTGCAATGAGGGACTGTATAACTGTTCACTTTTTCTAGACAGTGATTATATTTGATTTCTTACTGAAGACCATGGCATTCTTTCCTTGGCAATTTTCTTGGCTTAATGTTGGATCAACTGGAATCAGTAGAAAGAGATGCTATTGCCAATTCTTATATATTTGAGGCATTTCTTTTGTACAAAATAAAAATGTTGGTATGGGATGAAACTGAAAAAAATTATGGTGGTTTTAATTAACCACATGATCTGAAAAATGGTAGAGATAAGTACTGCTTTTTTGAAAGCAATGTTAAAAATCCACCTGTTCTATTAAATTGATTCTGAATTACATTACAAACATTTCTGATGATGAGTAGATCAGGAATTATTCACTATTATGATCACCATCCTTAATCTAGCTGATTTGAGATAGTTGCCTCTTCTGGTTTTGTTTGTTGTGATGTATATATTTATTGTTCAGTGTGACCTGGGTGAATTACAGTGTTTATCTGGAGTTTCTTGAAGCGATGACAGGAGAAGATAAGCCATAGCAGTATCTGTTACCTGCAGGAAAAGAACTTGAATTTATTATTTGCTGGGGTTATATTGCAAAGTAGATTATTTACTTATTTTTGGTACTGGGGATTGAACCCAGGGGCCTTCTACCTCTGAGCTACACCTCTAGTCCTATTTTATTTTTTTATTTTAAAACAAGATCTTACTAATTTGCTGTGGCTGGTCACAAACCTGCAATCCTTCTGCCTCAGCTTCCCAAGTACTGAGATTACAAGCATAAAATATATAATTTATAATGTAGGTTATTCAGCTTGACATTTGTCACTATTCTCTTCCTAGATTCTTTTTTGGGGGGAGGGGCTACTGGAGATTCAACCCAGGGGCATTCTACCTCTGGGCTACAAACATGATCTTACTAGGTTGATAAGAGTCTTAGTAAGTTGCTGAAGCAGTCCTTGAACCTGCAATCTTCCTGCCTCAGCCTCTCAAGTACTGGGATTACAGGTGTAACCACCATGCCTGTCTCTCTTCCTAAATCTTGATAGCCTTAGGGGGAAAAAATGGTCAAATGCTAACTTGGATTCTAATTTCAATTTTCTATTGAATTAGTATTAGGATACAGTGATATCTTCCATTTCATGTAATATGTAAAACTTTCCTCATTTGATTTTCTGCTACTAAAAAGTTAAAAAAAAAAGCTGGAGGTATGAAATAATATTCTGTTTTCCATCAGAGATTAGTTAATTCTGTTAAAGACTTCTTAACTATAATTAATAATATTAAAAAGATAGCACTGAATATACAACTTTTGTGAAATCACTGTTTAAGTCATCGAACATATTTCTTATTAAGAAACAAATTTAGGAAACAAAGTGCTTTAGAGTTATCTTTTCCAAATGAGTGATTAGAAAATTAGCAAAAAAAAAAAAAAAGTATTCTCAAATTTACCCTTCCTCATTGTCATTTAAGCTAAAATTCAGACACAATGCTATGTGTGTGATTTATTTATTTATTTATTTATTTATTTATTTATTTATTTATTTATTTATTTATTGGTACTGAGGATTGAACCCAGGGGCAATCTACCTCTGAGTTACAACCCCAGGCCTTTTTTTTTTATCTTTTTATTTTTGAAACAAGTTCTCCCTAAGTTACCATATGCTCACCTTAAACCTATGATCCTCCCGTCTCAGCCTCCCGAGCCCTGGGATTATAGGCATGTGCCTGGCTATGTATGTGTGTTCTTGTGTATGTATGTATACAAATAAATAGAGATGTAAATATTTTTTGTCTATTTTCCTGCATGGGACTATTTTCCCTATAATAAAGCACGATTTATAGCAATTTGTATAAGTTTTGAAATAATGTTGGCAGTGAGATCATTTAAATGTAAACTGTTGTTAAACTACTAACCTTCTGGTAACTTTGTGAACACAGCAGCCAATGGCATGACGTAAAGTACAATTTGTCAACTTTTAAGATATGAGCTAAACTTGCTTGTTCAGATTTGAGCATAGATAAGAAACTTGACTCACTCTAGTTTTATAGTTGCCCAGAGATTTAAATAAGGCGGGATGATTGTCTATCGCAGCTCATAATAATGCACTTAAATTTAGAGCTCCAAATACCCCACGCCACCAGACGGCATGCTTCGAGGCCTTCAGACTGAAAAACTGCAGCTGTGTTTATGTGGTAATTTAGATTCCCTATTACATATGCAAGCAACTGGGTTCCACGGTTCAATCACAATTCATTCATTTTGCTTCTTCTTTCTTTTTTTTTTTTTTTTTTTTGGTACCAAAGAAATAAAATCAGAGAACTATATGGCATTACAGCGTGCCAGCCCTTAAAAATCACAAAATCAGAAGACTGAAAATTATAGCCCCATGGAACCCACAAATCTTTTCCATTTCCCATTAAATAAAGTTCACATCAGAAATTCCAGGTATGTGCAGTTAAGGTGTGGTATTCAGTTCAGCAAACATTTATTAAGGCAAGCTAACATGGTCGCATAATAAAAGAAGTTAAGCCACAACTAAGGCCAGGGTCTTGAAGCTTAAGAGAAGATATTCAGAATCCAAGCTGTGTTTGTGGGTGCTAGAGCACACTTGTGTGTTCATACATTTTATGGAGAACACTAATGAACAGACTGAGTTTGTTTCCATATATATGATTTTAGAATCCTTTTCTTTGGGGATGTGACAGGTCTGAGTAGTCATATTACTTATGAGTCACATAGCAACAATTCCAAACTATTAGTTTACTGTCTAGACCCAAGCAAACATATACATAGTTCATCATTATAGATACTCACCAAATTCTTTTTTAAGGACAATTTTAACTTAATTTTATGTTTATACCTTTATTGGTGCATGATAGTCTGGCATCATAATGTCAATTACAGTGTTAGTGACATACATGCACACTACACTAGACAAATTCTGAAAAGTTGTGTGAGAATTGGCTTTCATGAGAATAGAATGCTATTATCATAATGCTTAATCATTAACCCAAATTTAAATTTTGAAAGCATACTCTAATGTACATGATGTTATAATCCCTGAGATTTTCCATATTATCTTTGCTTATCGAATATGTGTGCCAAGTGAGAAGGGGTTGTACCAGCTAATTGTAAGGAAAAATCACCTTACTCTGAGTAAGCATTCAAACACTTTTTTAAAAGGTGCTAGAGAGAAGTGGAACCATAATTATACTGGAACACAACACGGGCTGTTTCTAATTTACTCTGGAGTTGCATTTCAGATGTTAAGTTGATTGGAATGTGAAAGTTTTTACTGGAAATAACCTCATACATGTTGAGTTAAAAAAAAAAAAAAAAGGCCCCAAAAAGCACTCCTTTACCTGAGATATGCTCTCTCACAACGGATCCTAAATACCCCTATCTATCTTCTGTCTTTTGTGTGCTTTGGGAGAGCAAGATCAATAGCGCAATCTCTGTCCAACTCTAGCAGGGACTTTACAGCCTGAGCCTCCAGTGATTGGCAAGCCAGGGCTCCAGAGCAGATGGGAGAGGGTAAAGAAGGAGACCAGGAGGCTGGACGTTGGAGCTGTAAGGATGAGAAGATGGGTGGAAGGAGAGAGATCCTTTGCTTTGTTTTGTAAGCAGCCATAGAGAAGAACTCTATTACTAAGATTAAAAAAAAGGAAAGGAAGACCAAGCAGAATGACCCCATCTTGAACACTTCTCTCTTCCAACAACTACATGGATGGATGGATGGATGGATGGATGGATGGATAGATAGATAGGCAGGCAGGTGTTGGGGATCAAACTTAGGGACATTCTATCTCTAAGCTACACCCCAGGCTACCTACCTACTTCCTTCCTTCCTTCCTTCCTTCCTTCCTTCCTTCCTTCCTTCCTTCCTTCCTTCCTTCCTTCTTTCCTCTCTCTCCTCTCTCCTCTCTCTCTCTTTCTCTCTGAACCAGGATCTCACCAAGTTGCTGAGGCTGGTCTGGGGACCACACTTTGAGTACCAATGTGACTCTCCTTATGTAAGCCTCAGTAGTAGTACAAGCATGTGCCACCACACCTGGCTAATAGTCTATATTTCTTTTCTTTCTTTTTTTTTTTTTAGGTGGTACTGAGGAATGAATCCAGGGACATTCTACCTCCAAGCTACAACCCCAGCCCAATTTTTTAGTTTTGTTTTTTTTGTTTTGTTTTGTTTTTTAAATAGAGTCTCTCGTTATGTTGATGAGAGTCTCACTACTTGCTGAGCCTATCCTCAAACCTGTCATCCTCCTGTCTCATTTTTCCAAGTACTAGGATTACAGGTATGCACCAACACTCCCGGTTTAAGAGTCTACATTTCTAATGGGTTCATGGGTGATACAATGCTCTTGGTTTGGGGTCTGCATTCTGAGAACCACTAATCTACAATCATTTCCTATAACTGACATGATTAAGGGATGAGGAATCTGTATAAATGAATTTTCCATACAAGTGAAGCAGACATTTTTACTTGGGAATGCGATATTTCCTCATTTTAATCCATTTTTGATGAAAGTTCTTCGAAAATGTATCATTTTTATTCTTATCTCTGTGAGCAGGGGCTCTTAAACGCACTTTAACTTTTCCTTTTGGCTGAGACAATAAGTAGCTAACTCGTCTTGATTTCAGAAGGGATGAGGAAGTGGGGTCTTTTGATTTATGATCTTAAAATTAACCTGATGGGTCTGGGTGCAATGCTTGTAATCCTAGTACTTGGGAGACAGAGACAGGATCACAGGTTCAAGGACAGCCTCAGCAACTTGGTCAGACTCTCAGCAACCTAGCAAGATCCTGTTCGAAGACAAAAAATGAAAACAAAGCAAAACAAAACAGAAGGCTGGGTGTGTGGCTCAGAAGTAGAATACTCCTGAGTTTAACCCCCACTTAAAAAAAAATTAACCTGATAGGGCTTGGAGGTGTAGTTCAGGGGAATAGTACTTGCCTAATATGAGCAGGCCCTGGTTCCATCCCTAGAATTGCAACAACAACAAATTACATGTGCTAAAAATTAGTATGAATGACATTTCCAGAATGTGTTCTCAAAGGGGCCATCTTAGATCCCTAAGAGAGATGGTAAAACTTATGAGCCACCGTGCATTCCCTGAGAATGAGTGAGAGGTGAACTCTACTTCCTTTATTGGTATGATTGCTGGATTAGTAAACCAGCAAGATGACACCGGCATACACTAACCTCATGAAGTCTACCAGGAGATACCAACATGCGTTCAGTTGATTAATGGATGGGTGCCTTGCTGGGTGGGTGCTTCTTGTAGTTTCCCTGAAGGCTCTGTTCTCAGCCTCTCAGCCTCATCTTATTTATTTGGATAACAGGAATATAACACATTACCTCTCCCTGTGGCTGTTAAACATAAGCAAGAAGACCACTTAACTGATGACATATTAAAGAAAGGGTTGAGAAGCCAGGAAGGAGGGCCAGGGTGGACTCTGAGACCCTCTCCTATCCAGAACTCTGTGATTCTCTGATAGTTCTGATCATCAGATCCTCTGTAATGATCCTGTGGCATAATATCCAACCTAGGTAGGTGACTGGCTTAGAGTTTTTGGTCTTTGCTGCTAGGATGACAGCAATTAATTCCCAACAACATGCCCTTGGCTGCCCACCAACTTTGACTCCTCATAGGTCTCCTTTCAATCTGTAAGGACAGATTGCTGCTCAGCTCTAAAAGGCATATGAGACCAGATAATGAACCTCGACAAGAAGTATAAATGCAGCAAAAGCAAGCAGACCAAGACAGAACATAAAGGACCAATTGTGGGGTTCAGCTTTAGGGTCACAGAGGGTGTTTTCTTCTTGCATTTATGTTCCAGAGGACTAAAACTATTCCATCTTTGGTGTCTAGAATTGTCATCTGTTAGGGTAAGAGTCACCTTCTATTTAGTTGTCATTTGCATTTCAGAGGGAGCTGTGTTTGTTTTTTATCAATGGTGACTTACAAGAAGATTGCTACAAATGAATGGAAGGTGAAATACCATAATACCCTAGAATTTCAACAACAACAAATTATATGTGCTAAAAAGTAACATGAACAACATTTCCAGAATATGTTCTCAAGGGGCCATCTTAGATCCCTACTTGAATATAGTCATTGTTCAATTAAATATGGTTACGAGCTCAATGTTAAGCCAACTGCCCTGAGTGCATGTATGTATACATATCCTACAAGTCCTAATTTTTTACTTTTTATGGCCAACAGTATAACTCTTGATGACAGATGGGAAATGTTTTAAATAGAAAAGAATTGAAGGAAACAAAAAAAAGTATTTTTTGCCTAATTCCTTTGTTCCATGTCTTCTTTCCCTGGGTGCCAATGTCAGGACCCTTTGAACAATGCATCGGTTGTATTTCTAGACTGTCTGATTTACATTTATTTCCCATGGTCGTAAGCCTCTTTAGTTGAGGCCAGGTTGGGGTCAGACAGGCGTTCTATTTCTCAGTCCCAATGACCTGGAAATGTTCCACTGAGGTAAACATTTTGCTAACTAGTCACGGGTCATGCGGGCACATTAACAACCCCCTACTGATTTCTCACCACTGGGCAACTGACCTCCATTGGGTAAACCAGGTCTTTCTCACTCTCATGATTTTATGGTGTCAGCAGTAGCAGAAAGTATGCATGACTTTGTGTCATCTATAACCTGAGAAAATGAACCCTTTTTTATTAAAGTCATTTCGACGATGACTTATCTGCTGATCTAGTCTAAAAAAGATTAATTGTTTTATGTTGCAATGTTTCCACCCCATACTAGAGTACCATGTGTGGATGAGGTAGGAAAAAGTATAGAACTACAGATTTAAAGACACTGGCTCTGTGTTCAGACACATCCATGAAAGGGAGCAAGGTGATATTATTATAAGATATTCAGATAAACCCTAAGGGTGCTGTGCAAATCCTAGGTTATGCATTCCCTTTGCTACAGTTTTGGGGGAACAATGATCCTACAAGAGGATTGTAGGTTATTCATAATTAGTGAATGTACTATTTTTTTTATTGTAGCAATGCTTGTAAAAATCATCTTATTTTTTGGTAGATTCATATTTGTCTGTTGGGCATCTTGTGAAAAACATAGTACTTAGAATGTCATGCTTTAGGTGTCTTTTCCCCAATTTTGAGGAAAACATTCAAGTTTCAATTCAATTAGATTGCTTTAGAATAGAAATGGACAGAGTGATATGTGTCACTAGCAAGCTCCGCATTTCCCCCTATTCCTAAGGTGCCATAGCGTGCCAGCAGTCAGCAGTCTCTTAGTGTAGACATTAATGAAGCAGTAGCAAAATTCATATTTTCTGACAGGAAGGTAGAACAGAAGTTTCCTACGGGGGATATCTTTGCCCCCTAGGGGACATTTGGAAAAGGGTGGAGATTTTGGGTCTTCACCAGCTGAGGGCGTGGGAGGAGGGCTGGCCGTGGGTCCTGCTGGTATATAGTGAGGAGACACCAGGGGTGTCGCTCAGCTTCCTACAATGCAAAGCCCAGCCCCCCACAATAAGGAATCCCCCAGCTCAGAATGCCAGTCGTGCTATGAGCAACACACCTGGGCCTAGAACCTCCTTGTGGATATAAAAACCAATGAGAATGATTGAGGCTGTCTGCACTTTACTTGATCACCGAATCCTGATCCTTCTCAAAGGCGAGACTATAGCAACCCTAACGGGAACTCAACCTAGGATAGGCGAATAGAGGAAGTATTTGTTCCTGTGTATTCCACATCCCACTAAGATAAACGAGCTTGCAAACCATTCCATCTCAGTGACTCGTGATGACTTGTTCCTTGGTCCCTAAAAATTATTTCTACTTCTAACACACTGTAAAAACAGAGCGTGGTATCAGCGGACACCATGAAACTTACTCTTGCCCTTTCTAATAGTTCCTAAGCCGTGGGTTAACTGCTCTTTAATTTGTGAATGTTTATGCCTTCCTTCTGCTTTTCTGCTTATGGAACATGGTCTTTAAAACAGAATAACGATTTAAAACAGATGTTCTTCTAAACTATTTTTTTTGTTGATCAAATCCAGCAATATGATAAGAGAAAACAACTGGGAAACAGTGATGGAGCTTCAGGATAAAGCACTTTACATTTTTTTTACAACAATTTCAGTGTTAATTCTCTTCTTTTTCAGGATACATTCTAGTGTATCTTCTTGCTTGTTATTTAATTCCATCTTACCTGTTGCTTTATCCATCCTTTCTGGGTTACTTCCGGCTTCTCTTTCTATTATCTATATTATGATCTTTTATGCTCATCCCTTAGTTCTTAGCTGAAATGTTATTTTCCCTAAGAGGCCTTTCATGACTACCCCATCTATATTAAGTGCCTTTGCCCATTAACCTCTTTTATGCATCTTCCTCCCCTCTCTTCTCCTCTCTCCTCTCTCCTCTCTCCCCTCTCCTCTCTCCTCTTCCTCCTCTTCCTCCTTCCTTCCTTCTCTTCTTCTTCTTCTTCTTCTTCTTCTTCTTCTTCTTTTTCTTCTTCTTTTCTCTCTCTCTCTCTTTTCTTTTCTGTACTGGGGATTTTGGAATTGAACACAGGGGCATTCTACCTCTGAGCTACACTCCTAGCCCTTTTTTATTTATTTTTTTTTTATTTTGAAATAGGGTCTTGATAAGTTGCTGAGGCTGGCCTCAAACATGTGATCCTCCTGTCTCGGCCTCCCAAGTATTGGGATTACAGACACACACTACCACACCTAGCTTCTTTTTCTTTATTTTTACCTCCACATGTATCTATCTACCTATCATCTGTACACCTGAGTATACATTGACATTTCTTTTATCTCATTTGACTCAAAGTTCCACAAAGAGATTAATTTACTTTGTCCACCATATCTTTCCAGGTCCTGGCACCTAATCCCGACATTGAACTCAATGATTTTTGTATGGGTGAGATAAAAGCTCCCCACTCAAAGTGCACCACTGTCACCAGTATTCAGATAACAAAAGCAAGGGTTCTTCCCTTCCCTGTGATAAGGTGCATACACCCTGCCACCATTGTTCTCTGCACAAATATATTCTATTATTTTGTTCAGTCTGGTTTCTTGTGTGTGTGTGTGTGTGTGTGTGTGTGTGTGTGTGTGCGTGTTATAATGAGGATAAGCTCCAACCTGTCAGTATGTGGCACAGTTAGTCCAAGACCACTTCACAGTCCCACAAACACGGTGGTTTGCTCGTGCCTTTTTGAACCAATCTCTGAAACATGGTGAGAAAGCTTTGACTAATATTGATGTTGAAAAATTGTTGGTATGATGATGAGCCCCTTAAGCTGAGCAAAGAAACAGACATAGTTGGGGACCCTTTTGAAGATGTTGCTCAATTCCACGAGGGGAATGAAAGGGACCTGCCATGGTTTGGATACAGTGTGCCTCCACCGGTTCATGAGCAACTGGATAGTAATATGCATAAACCATTCTATCACAGAGAGTCTTGGACGCTAGGGCCCTAGTGTAGCAATGTGGGGAGGTGGTAGAGATTTTAAGAGGTGGGGTCTATAGGAGGTAATTAGGTCTTTAAGAGGAATTAATGTTTTCCTCATGGGGGTACTTCCTTGCTCTTTCAAGAAGTTCCAGGAGAATATGTTATAGAGAACCTGGGACTTTCTCTGAATCTCTCTGGCTTTCTGTCCCACCATGAGATCTCTTCTGCATGCAACTCCACCATTGGGATTCCATCTTCCGAGAGAGCCCACCAGAGCCATGCAGGTGCCAGCACCATGCTGTTGAATCTCCAGAACTGAGCTAAGTAAACCTCTTTACTTAAGATACGCGGCTTCAGGTATGTTGTAATGGCAACCCAAAATGAACTAGCACGTCAGGGTTCCATTTAAACTTCTCAAGTCAGATGTTTGGCTTGTGCCTCTAAATACATCCTAGCAGCCTGACATGGCATATCTTCCCCTTAAGAGTCACAGCCTGTTATTCCTTCCTTTGAATCCTGATTCAATATGTGAGCTTCTTTGGCCAATGGAACTATAGCAAATGTAACCTAAGCAGAGACTTGAAAGGTGCTTTTGCTTTGGAATCTGCTCTCCTGTTGGTCTTTGGGCCCTGAGACCACCACGTTGAAAAAGTCCTGGCAAGTTTGTTGGAGGAAGGGAGACCAGAAGAAATAAACCTAGTCCATCCCAGCAGAGGGTCCTCAAACTGACCAGCCTGGCAATCAACAGATATATAAGTGCTATAATCACAGATTACTCAAACCCAAATTAAGAACTGCCTAGCTAACCCACATAACAAATGATTTCTGTTTTAAGCTACTAATTTTGGAGGTTTGTTTTGTAGCCAGAGCTAATGGATAGAATCACAGATCACATATTACTCTGTGCAAGGAGGCATGTCAGATGGCTATAAATTATGAGTTTGGCACTGTCTGTGAAATTCACTAGTCCCCTAAGATTGCTGAAAGTACAAAAAGGGACTTTTTGATCCAAAGCTTAGGAAGCACAGTATTCTAAAGCATTTTCCACTCAGGGATTTGCAAAACAAACAAGCATATTGAGATTCTGAGAAGGGGGCTGGGCTGTAGCTCAGTGGCAGAGCACTTGTCTAGCATGCATGAGGTCCCAGGTTCAATAACTGTGGCACTGGAAAATAAACAAACATTCTGAGAATCCATAAAGTAAAAGAACATAAAACCCAAATGTTAAAGCCCCATCTTTCTCAATCAGGCATGATCTCTTGGTGTCACAAGGACACTTGTCATCATTGCTAAAACCCTACCTTGAGTATAATGGTAAAGAGATTGAATTAGAATTGAAAGAGCTAGGTGCGGTGGTGCCCACCTGTAATCCCGGTACTTGGGAGGCTGAGATAGGAGGATCAAGACCGACTCTCAGCAATCTAGGGAGACCCTGATTCAAAATTGGGCTGGGACTATAGCTCGAAGGTAGAATGCTTCTGGGTTCAATTCTCAATATCAAAAATATCAATCAATCAATCAATCAATCAATCAATCTGGGTCTTAGTCTAAATCATAGCATTTCCAAACTCTAGGACCTTTAACACATCCAGTTTGATAAAATT